>SJYC01108599.1:0-48490 GCA_006408675.1 Madoqua kirkii
AGCCAGACATCCTGGAATGTGAAGTCAAGTGGGCCTTAGAAAGCATCACTATGAACAAAGCTAGTGGAGCTGATGGAATTCCAGATGAGCTATTTCAAATCCTGAAAGATGATGCTGTGCAAGTATTGCACTCAATATGCCAGCAAATTTGGAAAATTCAGCAGTGGCCACAGGACTGGAAAAGGTCAGTTTTCATCCAATCCCAAAAGATCTCGAGCTATCCCCAAATATAGTCCTGCGTGTGAAGTCACTTCAATCATGTCCAACTCTGTGCAATCCTATGGACTGTAGCCTGCCAGGCTCCCCTGTCCATGGGATTCTCTAGGCAAGAACTCTGGAGTGGCTGCCACATTCTTCCCCAGGGGATCTTCCCAACCTAACCATGTCCCTTGTATCTCTTGCATTGGCAAGTGGGTTCTTAATATACTCTTAGCAGGCAGGAACGTGGAGGGCTTCAGGGGAATCTGTGATAAATAGGCCTCCTTCCCCAACCAAATTCTAAGCAATTTGAGAAACAGAAGAGTTGAGATACAGGTCAAGTATCATCTTTATTACTTATAGAAGCCAAGCAAAAGAGTATACCTTAGGTGAGTCCAGTGGACCAGACATCTGACCCCTGAACCAGGAAGGCTTCTTACCTATCCACCCAGGAAAGAAGAGCACCTGGAAAAATCTAGGATCCAACTGCTGTCTAAAAGAGGAGGGAAGCACATGCAAGAGAAAGAACAAGGGTGTCACAGAGCTGAGCATACTAATGACTCTTTCCACATTTATCAATCAGAGGGCTGTTCCACATCCCAAGGTTGTGAGAAAACAGAGGCTGGGAGTATGTATAAGGAAAATCACTCCTCATGGAAACCAAGATTGAGAAAATAGATTTTCCTCAAAAATAAAGAGATAGAATTGCAGTCCAGAAAAAGTGACTGGGAATGACTTGCTTCCACCCAAAATTACTTTTTTGGGGAGGGTTCTCTTAAAATATCTTAAAATTTTATAAGATTTCAGGTTTCGTCTAGTGGTTAAGAATTTGCCTGCCAGTGCAGGAGACACGGGTCCGATCCCTGGTCTGGAAAGATGCCCCTTCCTGAGAAGCAAGTAAGCCTTGTAGTACCACAACTACTACGCCTGTGTTCTGCAACAGGAGAAGGCACTGCAGGGAGAAGCCCACTCACCACAGTGAGGAGTAGCCCCCGGTGAGTGAGACAGAGAGAGCCCATGCACAGCAATGACGATCCAGAGCAGCCAAATCGATACATAAATCTTCCAAAAGA
This sequence comes from Madoqua kirkii, assembly GCA_006408675.1. Taxonomy (NCBI): domain Eukaryota; kingdom Metazoa; phylum Chordata; class Mammalia; order Artiodactyla; family Bovidae; genus Madoqua; species Madoqua kirkii. The sequence goes on from SJYC01108599.1 coordinate 1,272, forward strand.
ACTTTTAAAAGATCTGCCTTCTGTTACATTAGATTTCATGGAAAAGGTTTGGGTTAGACCATCTGAGAAATTCTCTCATGGTCACTCTGAAAATTCTTTAAAATTGAGCAGATGTGGATTTCAATTCTACCTTTTGGTTTTAATAAGTAAGATGTATATCTTGAGTTTAAAAACTGGGGATAATGACTGTCCTACCTTAGTAGGACATCAGAAAATGATTAGCAAAGATTAGTCAGAGAAAATGCTCTGGAATGCACTAAATCCTTGATAACTGTTATGCAAATTAATGTCAGTAATTATATTCCACAAAAATGTCTATGTTTATGCTATGAGTCTGATGCTCCTGGTCTCCTACAGAGAAGCCTGGGGTTCACATCCTTCAGCAAGAGAAGCTTTGTTTTTGTGCCTCAGCTCATCATTCCTTCGCTGCCTTCTGAGTCTCAAACCCTGCTCCTCCAACCACACCTCAGGCAGTGTATACTTAAAGTCTATGACAAAGTATTGAAAGTGAAGATGGAGAGGAGAGAGAGAAAGAGAGATGCAAAGATGACCCTTCAAGAACTTCTGATCCTGAAAGAAGAGTGAAAAAATCTATTATTCACAAGTACAGACACAGCACACATCAAAATTTATGGTAACCTGGAATGAGGACAAGGTTCTTTCCCTACAATGCTGTGATCCCTCAGGAGTGTCTCAGTGTACTCCCTGGAGACATTTCAAATGGGTTACCACCTCTGATCAGAACTTAGAAAATTAGGAGAGCACCAGTATGAGGAGATATGGTCAGCAGAACTCATCTGAGAATGAGCTAGCCAATTTCTGAAAGATATACTATGCAGAAAATGATATACAGTTTATTCCTAAGGATAACTGCCTCAAAAATAATTACCTGTTGTTGTTCAGAGGCTTAGTTGTTCAGGCTAACTCTGCAACCCCATGGACTGCAGCAACCCAGGTTATTCTGTCCTCACCATCTCCCGGAGCTTACTCAAACTTACATCGATGGAGTCCATGATGTCATTCAACCATCTCCTCCTGCCCTCAATCTTTCCCAGCATCAGAGTCTTTTCAGATGAGTCAGTTCTTCACATCAGGTGGTCAAAGTGTTGAAGCTTCAGCTTCAGCATCAGTCCTTCCAATGAATAGTCAGGATAGATTTTCTTTACAATTGACTAGTTTGATCTCCTTGCAGTCCAAGAGATTCTCAAGAGTCTTTTCAACACCACAGTTCAAAAGCATCAATTCTTCAGCATTCAGCTTTCTTTATAGTCCAGTTCTCACATTCACACATGACTACTGGAAAAACCACAGCTTTGATTAACAGACCTTTGTCAGCAAAGTAACTTCTCTGCTTTTTAATATGCTCTCTAGGTTGTTCATAACTTTTCTTCCAAGGAGCAAGCATCTTTTAATTTCATGGCTGCAGTCACCATCTGCAGTGATTTTGGAACCCAGGAAAATAAAGTCTGCCATTGTTTCCATTGTTTTCTCATCTATTTGCCATGAAGTGATGGCACCATATGCCATGATCTTAGTTTTCTGAATGTTGAGTTTTAAGCCAACTTTTTCACTCTCCTCTTTCACTTTCATCAAGAGGCTCTTTAGTTACTCTTCATTTTCCCCCATAAGGGTGGTGTCATCAGCATATCTGAATATATTAATATTTCTCCTAGCAATCTTGATTCCAGCTTGTGTTTCATCCAGCCCAGCATTTCATATGATGTACCCTGCATAGAAGTTAAACAAGCAGAACGGCAATATACAGTCTTGAGGTACTCCTTTCCCAGTCTGAAATCAGTCTGTTGTTTCATGTTTGCATCTGTTGCTTCTTAACCTGCATACAGGTTTCACAAGAAGCAGGTAAGGTGGTCTGGTATTCCCATCTCTTTAAGAATTTTCCACAGTTTGTTGTGATCTAACAGTCAAAAGCTTTAGCATAGTCAGTGAAGCATCTCTTGCTTGATGTTGGCAATTTGATATCTGGCTCTTCTGCCTTTTCTAAATCCAGCTTGAACATCGAGAAGTTCTCAATTCATATACTGTTGAAGCCTGGCTTGGAGAATGTTGAGCATTATTTTGCCAGCATGTGAAATGAGTGCAAATGTGCAGTAGTTTGAACATTCTTTGGCATTGCCCTTCTTTGGGCTTGGGATGAAAATTGACCTTTACCAGTCCTGTGTCCACAGCTGAGTTTTCCAGTTTGCTAGCATATTAAGTGCAGCACTTTAACAGCACCATCTTTTAGGATTTGAAATAGCTCAGCTGGAATTCCATCACCTCCACTAGTTTTGTTTATACTGATGCTTCCTAAGGCCCACTTGACTTCACACTCCAAGATGTTGGCTCTAGGTGAGTGATCACACCATCATGGTTTTCTGGGTCATTAAGGTCTTTTTTGTATAGTTCTTCTCTGTGTTCTTGCCACCTCTTCTTAATATCTTCTGCTTCTGTTAGGTCCATACCATTTCTGTCTTAATTTACTGTGCTCATCTTAGCATGAAATTTTCCCTTGGTATCTCTAATTCTCTTGAAGAGATCTCCAGTCTTTCCCATTCTATTGTTTTCATCTATTTCTTTGCATTGATCACTTAGGAAGGCTTTCTTATCTCTCCTTGCTATTCTTCGGAACTCTGTATTCAGGTAGATATATCTTTCCTTTTCTCCTTTGCCTTTCACTTTACATCTTTTTAATTCAGATGTTTTAAAGAAATTAAAGCATTAAAATAATGCTTCACTTCTTTTCTCAGCTATTTGTAAGGCCTCCTTAGACAGCCATTTTTCCTTTTTGCATTTCTTTTTCCTGGGAATGGTTTTGATCACTGCCTCCTGTACAATGTTACAAACCTCTGTTCATAGTTCTTTAAATACTCTATCAGACCTAATCCCTTGACTCTATTTGTTATTTCCACTGTATAACTGTAAAGGATTTGATTAAGTCATACCTTAATGGTTTAGTGGTTTTCCCTACTTTTTTCAATTTAAGTCTGAATTTGGCAATAAGGAGTTCATGATCTGAGCCACAGTCAGTTCCCAGTCTTGTTTTCGCTGACTGTATAGAGTCGCTGGCTGTATAGAGCTTCTCCATCTTCGGCTGCAAAAATATAATCAATCTAATTTTAGTATTGACCATCTGGTGATGTCTATGTGTAGAGTCGTCTCTTATGTTGCTGGGAGAGGGTGTTTGCTATGACCAGTGTGTTCTCTTGGCCTAATTCTGTTAGCCTTTGCCCTAATTCATTTCGTACTCCAAGGCCAAACTTGCCTGTTACTCCAGGTATCTCTTGACTTCCGACTTTTGCATTCCAGTCTCCTATGATGAAAAGTACATCTTTTTTTGGTGTTAGTTCTAGGAGGTCTTGTAGGTCTTCATAGACCTAAACCAATCAACTCCAGCTTCTTTGGCATTAGTGGTACATAGATTCAAATTACTGTGATACTGAATTGTCTGCCTTGGAAAAGAACAGAGTTCATTCTGTCATTTTTGAGATTGTACCCAAGTACTGCATTTCAGACTCTTGTTGACTATGAGGGCTACTCCATTTCTTCTAAGAGATTCTTGCCCACAGTAGTAGATATAATGGTCATCTGAATTACATTCACCCATTTCAGTCCATTTTAGTTCACTGATTCTGAAAATGTCAATATTCACTCTTGTTGTGTCCTGTTTGATCCACTTTGTTTACCTTGGTTCATGGACTTAATATTCCAGTTTCCTGTGCAATATTGTCCTTTAAAGCATCAGACTTTCCTTTCACCATGAGACACATCCAGAACCAACTTTGTTCCTGCCGTGACTCAGCCTCTTCATGCTTTCTATAGCTATTTCTCCACTCTTCTCCAGTAGCATATTGAGCACCTCTCAACCTATGGAGTTCATCTTTCAGGGTCATATATTTTTGCCTCTTCATACTGTTCATGGGGTTCTCAAGGTAAGAATGCTGGAGTGGTCTGCCATCTCCTTCTCCAATGGACCACATTTTGTCTGAACTCTCCACCACGACCTATCAGGCTAGGGTGCCCTTATATGCCATGGCTCACGGTTTCATTGAGTTCAACAGTGTTGGGATCCATGGGATCAGTTTGGTTAGTTTTCTGTGATTGTGTTTTCCATTCTGTCTGCTCTCTGATACATGAGGATGAGAGGCTTTTGGAAGCTTCCCGGTGTAGGGACTGGCTATGGGTAAAACCGGGGCTTTCTCTGGTGGGCAGGCAAATGGTCAGTAACTCTTTGATCTAATTTTCTGCTGATGGGCGGGGCTGTGTTCCTTCCCCTATGTTAGGGGTACTGGCAGTCATGGTGACCTCAGGACTTATGCCACCATGCCACAGTTCCCAGGACTGTTGTAGTCAGTGCCCCTGACCCCGTGGCAGGCCACTGTTGACCCACACCTCCGCTGGAGACTCCCAGATACTCAAAGGCGAGTTTGGCTCAGTCTCTAGTGGGGTCACTGCTCCTTTCTCTTGGGTCCTGGTGCACACAAGGTTTAGTTGTGCCCTTGAAGAACTTGTTTTCCTGGGGTTTCTCAGTCCTTTGGCTGGATCCCCAGGTTGGGAAATCTGTTGTGGGCCCTAGAATTTTTGTAACAGTGTGAGAACGTCTTTGGTATAAATATTCTCCAGTTTGTGGGTTGTCTGCTCAGATGCTCTATGGTGTGGGGTAATGGCGACCTTTCCACGAGGACTCATGCCCCATGCCGCACCTCCTAGGTCTGCGGCAGCCAGGGCCCCTGCCCCAGCAGCAGGTCACTGCTGACCTGTGCCTCCACAAGAGACACTCAAACACTCAAAGGCAGGTCTGGCTCAGTCTCTTGTAGGGGTCACTGGTCCCTTCCCTCACTTGTGGTACACACAAGGTTTTGTTTGTGCCCTCTGAGCATCTTTGGTGGGCTTGAGATTTGATTTTAAACACGATTGTGCCTCTCCTACCATCTTGTTGGGGCTTCTCCTTTGCCTGTGGACTCAGGGTATCTTTTTTTGGTGGGATTCAGAATTCTCCTGCTGCTCAGGAGCTAGTTGCAATCTTGGTGTTTTTGCAGAAGATGAGCACACGTCCTTCTACTCTGCCATCAGAGCTGCCTTCCATTACCCATAGGAAGTAACAAAATCTAAGATACACATAACTTAGATAATGGGTAAATTCAGATACTAATGGGTAAATTGATGGATACTAACAATAAGTAATGTTTTCATGCTTAACTACTGAACTAAGGACTTGTATTATCTCACTAAAACATGGCAGATTCCCGCAAAACATGGTTCCAAAGAAGCATGGCCTAGGTGGAATTCCCTGAGAAATAGGCTTGAAGGTAGACGTTTGTGGGCAGGAGGCTGACAGGAGAGAGCTTGCAGAACAACACTTGTGAGGCAAGACAGACATGGGGCCCAGCAAGGGAGAAGTGCCAGTACAATCCAATCATGAAAGTCTCGGGTGACCCCACCGCTCGAAAGCTCTGAGGCTGAGCCAGCCTTTCAGGGACATCCCCAGTGGAGGCAAGGGGACTGGGACTTATACCCCTGCAACAACTGGTTGCCAGCTTCAGGCTGCTCCCAGGGAGGGGACGTGGCTGGAGAGAAACAGCATACATCGGCTAAGGGCAATGCCCAGGGAGAGACATGGTGAGCTGTCAGCAGCCACGCTCCTGGTAGCAGGGGGAAGGGGTGTGTCAGTCCTCATGTGGGGATGTGGAGGCACACCATAGTATTCACTCCAGGAAGCGGAAAGAGAAGAAACTCAATGGATTGATATCCCACCTTGATAACAGGTACTGTGTGGGGGCACTTTCTTTATAGTCTTCAATCCTGCTCTGTAGGCATCAGTGACTTACTCCAGCCTCTGGCGAGATTTCAGGATTCCCTCCTTCCTCTAAACTAGTGGTTCTCCACTGGAGATGAGGCTGATCCCCAGTGGATGGTGCCAGAGAAATGTATAGAGACACTTTTCTTTTGTTACAACTGGGAATCGGGTGCTATGGGCCTAAGTAGAGGTTAGGGATGCTGCAAAATATCTTACAATGCACAAAAAGTTGCCACAATGAAGAATTTCCAGCCCAAATGTCCATCATTTGAACATCTCTTCAATCAGAAGAACTGCTGTTATTCAGTGGCTAAGTCGTGTCCAACTCTTTGTGACATCATAGACTGAATCATCGGAGAAGGCAATGGCACCTCACTGCAGTACTCTTGCCTGGAAAATCCCATGGACGGAGGAGCCTGATGGGCTGCAGTCCATGGGGTCGGGAAGAGTCAGACACGATTGAGTGACTTCACTTTCACTTTTCACTTTCATGCATTGGAGAAGGAAATGGCAACCCACTCCAGTGTTCTTGCCTGGAGAATCCCAAGGATGGCAGAGCCTGGTGGGCTGTCTATGGGGTCTCACAGAGTCGAACACGACTGAAGCAACTTAGCAGCAGCAGCAGCAGACTGCAGCATGCCAGGCTTCCCTGTCCTTCACTATCTCCCAGAGCTTGCTCAAACTCATGTCCATTGAGTTGATAACACCATCCATCCAGTTCATCCTATGTTGCCCCCTTCTCCTCCTGCCCTTGATCTTTCCCAGGATCGGTGTATTTTCCAGTGAGTCAGCTCTTTGCATCAGGTGGCCAAAGTATTGGAGCTTCAGCTTCAGCATCAGTCCTTCCAATAAGTATTCGGGGTTGATTTCCTTTAGGATCAACTGGTTTGATCTCCTTGCTGTCTAAGGATCTCTCAAGGGTCTTCTCAAGCACCACAACCATAGAGCATCAATTGTCATTGATGTCACCACGTTACAGATGAAAATAACCTAGACATAAAAAGGTTAAGCAACCTAGTCATAGCCACATAGCTGTTAATGGTAGGGCTGAGATTTATAATCAGGTTTGTGTGGTTACAAAATGCATGCTCATTTGTTTGAGAAATATATGTACTCTTTGAAATTAATCAGATGCAATGTGCACATCTTCCTATACATCCCTTGAGACCCTGAGATACAAGCTGGGCTGGACCCAGTTTCTTAAGCTTTCTGTTATTTTCTTACTTTAAGTGTAAGAACTCTGAGCTTTTTGATTTCTAAGAGAAGGCTAGAAATGAAAGACAGGCTGGGTGATTTATATAAAGTGATAATGTGAGCCCATCCCCTTGCAGCCATCATTTTAGTCTGCAATAAAAATGACTGGTCTGACACCCTCCACTTCCTGAATATCCAGAAGGCCTAACTGCCTGGACTCTCAGACATAAAGTTCTCTGTTAATGGACCTGTCAATTTCTTAAAGTGAGCAGTTTTTCATAACACTCCATAAAAGCAGAAAAAAATAAAATTAAAACGAACATAGCATTTAACATGAAAATACAGGTTATCATTTATTGAATGTGAGGTAAAACCAACAGAAAAAGAACCTGAAGGAGAAACAGTGGCTGGTGATGGAGAACAAAAAATTACCTAAGAACAGGATTTTTTACCTACCAAACAGGGCCCCTATTTTTAGCAACTTAAAGAAAAGAAAAAAAACAAAACCAGACATTCATTAAGTATTAAACTTAAAAGTTAAAAGCCCTATGTTCCTCTAATAACAATTTAGTATCCTTGTTATGATAGATTTACTAACCTCAATTTAGACTCTCAGAGATCAGATTCATGTCCCATAAAACATATAAAGAATACATTACTGAGCAAATATATAGTAATAGATGACATAAATATCTATGCCCTATTAAATTTTCAGTTATAAACTATGTTCTTTTCTTGAGCCATTTTAATTCATGAAATTATTTACAAGTTTACAGACACCAAGGAAAAACTGCTATACTGTATTAAGCAAATGTTTTTTTTCCAAATATGGAAGTCATGAGAATAGAATACATCTAGTTATCAACATATAAAGACTATTTCAAGGCTTCATTAATGGCAGCTGTTCATGGGTATTTGGAAGTCTTCAATGATCTTTATTAATTCTCTATAAATGTAGCTAATTTATGAAGGCCATCCCCCTTTACATTGCTCTGTTATCATCTGCCCCAAATTTTATCATCTGTTCAAATATAATTTAGACAATATGTTCCCCTACAGAGAAAAATCTGAGAATGTAGAAACTGACCTCAGCATGATAGGTTTCTATGTTGTTGTTTTTTTTTTTTAAGAGATGGCATAACATGTTATTTAGCACTGGAATTCGAGTCAGTAAAGATGAGTCTCATTCCACCACAATCAAGCTTGTAAAGAGGCAAATAATTGAACCTCACCTGTCTACTTCTTAAATGGAAATGAATGTGCTAATCTCTGCCCTACCAACTTCTTAGAGTTGTTGTGAAGACACATGACATAGTTATGTGAAAATATCTTGAATACTGAGCAAAGGTAAATGAGGTTTCTCATTAAAATGAGAAATAATTATGATTGTGGAGAACGCTCTGATAAGAAACAGTGACCAAGTGCAAATATATTTATTTGGGGATGCTAGATCTGGAAATCCTAAGGTAGAAGGGATTTGGGAATCCTTTATCCCCTTCAAGTGTGGCAAACCATCTTCATTACTGATTTACTCCTTGCTTTATCTCTCACTACATATAAGTATCATGATTGATTCATGATAGTAGGGCATTCAGTAAAATTCGAAGATCTTATAAGCAATGCTTTACTTTTCACCATAAGTATACTCCAAATTCCATGGACAGAGAAGCCTGGTGGGCTACAGATCATGGGGTCCCAAAGAGTCAGACATGACTGAGCGACTGACACTTTCACTCTTTATGTGCCAAATAATGCACTGAACATACTTACACTAAAAATTTTATTGATTATTTACCCAACATTCAGATTTAAGTGGGCATCCTGATTTTACCTGGTTTGGTTTGGTTGGGGGTCTAAATCCAGCAATTCTTTGAGAATTCTTTATCTCCCTTCCCCAAGCATGACAAACCACCTAGAATATTGAAAGTATTCACTTCCTGTTTTATCCCTTTCTTTGTTCATCTCAAATATTAAGGAATTCCAGTTTCACCATTTCTTCTCACCATTCTTTTCAGATATCCTAGCACGTGTACTATCATAAACCAATAGAATACTATTATTCTCCAATATACAGTTGACTCTTGAACAATGCGGGTTCAAACTGCATGGATTCATTAATACACAGATTTTTTTTTTTTTATAACAGTGAATACTACAGTACTCCATGATCTAAGGTTGACTGAATCCATAGATGAAAAATTCCCAATTTGGAGGAACCATAGATAGGGAGGGCGGACTGCCAAGTTATACTCGAATTTTCAACTGCATAGAGGCACAGCACCCTAACTTCCAGGTTGCTCAAGGGTCAACAGTATTCAACTGTGCATGTTTCTTCCCAACCAATACATGCATTTAACTGCAGGAAGAGACATTCATTTTGATCACCCAATACCTAGTACTTAGTAGGGTAAATCAGAAACTGTTTTATGAATTGAAGACCACAGTTTTCTTTGCATTCCATGCTCTCACCATGGAAAGTCTTGTTCATGTCTGCTGCTTAAATGATCAAGAACCAATGGACAAGTCAGCTAAGCATGTCTCTGGTCTGGTCTTATCTAGTGATCTCCAGATCCATGTTTTACAATGAACTATGAGCTGTCTCCAACTGGTTTCCCATGAACACCTCAAATGTAGCCTGTCCCAGACTGACTACATTCTCTCCCCCTTAAAGCTGCCTTTCTCTTGATATGGTATCCGGTAACCCAGGCTAGAAAACCAGAGTCCTTCTAGATTACTCCTCTTCCTCACCTTCCCCATCACTAAGCAAGCACTTTACATCAACAACATTTTTGGGAAGCTTTTGAAAAGAGAGTTCTGATTCTGTTAGTGTGGCCAGGGAGTGAGTATTTCCTGAAAGAGGTCCATTTGATTCAGTGGTATTTAGGGCCCAGAGTCCTATGTTGTGCTGTCCTTAGTCACTCAGTCATGTCCAACTCTGTGCAACCTCATGGACCATAGTCTTCCAGTTACCTCTGTCCATGGGATTCTCCAGGCAAGAATACTGGAGTGGGTAGCCGTTACCTTCTCAGAGGTTCTTCCCAACCCAGAAATCGAACCTGGGTCTCCTACCTTGCAGGCAGATTTTTTATCAGCTGAGCCACCCAGGCAGCCCCCCAGAGTCCTACAGAGCATAGAAAAACACCTAGAAATGTCTTTCTGTACAGACCTACTAATTCAACTAAAAACATGGAAATGAACCCCATATGTTTTGTATTAATAATTTGAGAGCCTTATTAACTTTTGACTTAAAATACTATTTTCATTTATGTATGGCAATTTTTAGTGGGCTTTGTGTTCCTAGGTATTATTTGGGATAACTCCCACCACACAGAGTTCAAGAATATGTTCATCATTTTATAATGAAATTTGTTATAAAATGTATCATATAAAAACTAATGCTCTAAGTAGCATTTGCTTGGTAAAGTATTCATTTTATTACAAGTCTTCTCACCTAGACTCTGAAAGCATCATCAATTAGAAATGAAAGGAACAGAGAAAATAAAGATTTTGAATTATTTACAGTTGTTCATTCACACACACACATTAGGATAGATCACCAGCTGGGGATTTACAGATGCCCAACTTACCAGTAATTTTTCTTGGAATATGCTTCAAGTCCAGAATATGCTTAAAACTCAGAATGGAGCTTAACTGTAAATATTCAAAAGCACTCCCAATTTGCTATCCTTCTAGAGCGCAAACCATTTACCTCCATTCTGCATCCTTGCGTATAGAAATGGCAACTTTGAAAAAAATCTTACCATCAGTGAAAAAATTTCTAAATTTTTAAAATAAATGGTTTGCCCAAGGGTAAGACCTTTTATACCATCTTAGCCGAGAGCAAATTTCCCTAGACAAATTGGCTGGCTGCTTTGTGAATTCTTCTCAGCTAAAATTGAGGCACTCCTATTACTGATATTATCTGGCCACACTTTTTTCCCCTGAAACCCACATATTTTTGCTACACTGGAAGAAAATTAGACTATATTAGGTTGTGTACAACACACATCTTCAAAACATTCACCCTGTCAAAATAATTTCTTAATTAGTGGTACAACATACTTTTCCAAGACAGAGCTTGTCAGAAAAACATCCTGCAGTAGAGAGCTTAAGTGGTGAATTCATTCTCCGGATTTTAATGACTACATTTCACCTCCTAGATGGAGGGGGAAAAAGTAAATTTGCCTGGCAACTCTTTGCTTCCTTAGAGACCCACTCCAGAAAAAAAATAAAAGTTTCAGCTACTTTTATAGAGAAATCCCTTTTACAGATGCCCAACTTACCAGTAATTTTTCTTGGAATATGCTTCAAGTCCAGAATATGCTTAAAACTCAGAATGGAGCTTAACTGTAAATATTCAAAAGCACTCCCAATTTGCTATCCTTCTAGAGCGCAAACCATTTACCTCCATTCTGCATCCTTGCGTATAGAAATGGCAACTTTGAAAAAAATCTTACCATCAGTGAAAAAATTTCTAAATTTTTAAAATAAATGGTTTGCCCAAGGGTAAGACCTTTTATACCATCTTAGCCGAGAGCAAATTTCCCTAGACAAATTGGCTGGCTGCTTTGTGAATTCTTCTCAGCTAAAATTGAGGCACTCCTATTACTGATATTATCTGGCCACACTTTTTTCCCCTGAAACCCACATATTTTTGCTACACTGGAAGAAAATTAGACTATATTAGGTTGTGTACAACACACATCTTCAAAACATTCACCCTGTCAAAATAATTTCTTAATTAGTGGTACAACATACTTTTCCAAGACAGAGCTTGTCAGAAAAACATCCTGCAGTAGAGAGCTTAAGTGGTGAATTCATTCTCCGGATTTTAATGACTACATTTCACCTCCTAGATGGAGGGGGAATAAAGTAAATTTGCCTGGCAACTCTTTGCTTCCTTAGAGACCCACTCCAGAAAAAAAATAAAAGTTTCAGCTACTTTTATAGAGAAATCCCTTACATTTTTAAGAAAATAAAAAAGTTCACTAGGTTATTATAAGTTGAGTTGGTGACAAACCTTATAGAATAAGGTATAGAGAGAAAAAATAAAACTTCCTTCTCAAAAATAATACCATCTACGATTTGTATAAAATGAACTAATTATATACAAGGATCCAATTAAAGAGCACACCACACTGTACCTGAAACTGATGTAAAATGTTTTACCGCTTAGTCTGTAAGTATTTTGAAGACATTTCTTTATTCATATCATGTAAGTGACCCAGGTTTGATCCCTGGGTCGGGAAGATCCCCTGGAGAAGGAAATGGCAATCCACTCCAGTATTCTTGCCTGGAGAATCCCATGGACAGAGAAGCCTTACAGTCCATGGGGTTGCAAAGAGTCGGACACGACTGAGCGACTTCACCACCATGACTTCACCAAGAATAAATATGGGCTTCCCAGATGGCTCAGTGGTAAAGAATCCACCTGCCAATGCAGGAGATGTGGGTTTGATTCCTGAGTCATGACAACCCCCTGGAGGAGGAAATAGCAACCCATTTCAGTATTCTTGCCTGGATAATCCCATGGACATAGGAGGCTGGAGGGCTACAGTACCTGGGATCCTAAAGAGTGGGACATGACTGAGCATGCATGCTAAGCATAAATATATCAAAGTGCTTCAGGTTTAGAGAACAGAAGATTTGGATTTTCGACCTCATTGTGTCATGACATTTCTGAGTGATAATAAGAAAGCCAGTTAACTTTTCCAAACTCTCTTTTAAGTCTATAATAGGGAGATAAGAAGTGCACCCTACTGGATTCATGGGATTATTATGAAGAATAAATGTTGTCATTATGGGGGCCATACTTAGAAAATAAAAGCAATGTCCATCAGCTGCCATTTACCTACTAGGTGTCTATTCTGGGTAAGATACTATTTTAGATACTCCTCATAAATGGAGGATGAGCAAAAATTTCTTACTCAGAGCTTTTAAATGAGGAAATCCAGACTCCAAGAGGTTAAGCAACTTGCCCTGCATCATTTATGTAGTAGTAGAGCTGAGACTGAAACTTAAGTCTGTGGGACCCACACCTGGTGCTGCCCCTTTCTGTCCTTCCTCACTCCCTTCTCCTTCTCTTACCCTCAAAAGTTGTGGTGTGGGCTTTGGTAAAGGATAGAGAAAAGAGTCTGGGACTGAGTCCCTAACTCACACACAAGTGGTGGGCCCATGTCTTGCTCCTGAAAAATCAGCCCGTTGGAACACCAGTACAAAGACCAAACTGGAGGGGGGTTGGGGCTGGGCTACTCAATCTTACTTCAAAGGAAAGTGGTAAAATGGGACCCTCAGGGTTCAGTCTTGGGGTTTCCAAAAGCTACAGTTGGCACAGTTACAGGCAGTTCTGACAGGCACCCCAAAGGATACCCAGAAGGGTAAGGTGTAGATCCTGCTCTCACAGAGGGCATAAAAGCAAAAATAAACACGTGAGAAAGTGGCAGTACATGATCAAACTGTTTACAATGAGCAGTGAAGAAGTCATCACAAGGCCCTATGTAAAGAACTGGCATTTGTGTGGCTTAGATAATGAAGTGCTGTGAGAAAGCGTAGGGGAGAGGTCTTTTAGGCCAAAGGGGTCAGGAAATGTTTTAAGGAGGAGAGCAAAGGAATCCTTTATGCATTTCAGGTATTTTCATTTTCTCCCACCTTAAGCTGAATATTCCTCACTCCTTGTAGTATCTTCTAAAACACACCTATTGTCAGAGTTCTTTGTTCTGTGTGTAAAGGAGCTATATGATCACATCAGGGCCAGTGTATCATTAATGTACCCACTTCATTAGGGAACCCAGATCACAAGGAAGTGAGCAGACCACTGGAAAACTGATGGGAAAGTGGAGAGAAGACTTCCTGAGTGGAAGAAAATAGTATGTGCCAGAGCAAAGAGAAGATAAGCATAACATGCTCTTAGGAGATGGAATGCAAGGTCATCTGGCAGGAAGAGAAGTTGCAGAGAGGACTGCTGGGTGCTGAGATTGGACTGGTGAGTTAGAAGCCCCTGGGGCCAGGCTAAGGAGTAAGAATTTCATCACATGGGCAATGAGGTGACACTGAAGTTAGGAGTTCAGCCTGGCTGGAGGCAACTTTCCCTAAATAAACTTAGGGAAAGTGTTCATTTGGTTCGCTGAGTCATGTATGACTCTTTGTGACCCCATGAACTATACAGTCCATGGAATTCTCCAGGCCAGAATACTGGAGTGGGTAGCCTTTCCCTTCTCTAGGGGATCTCTCCAACCCAGGGATCGAACCCAGGTCTCCCACATTGAGAGCAGATTCTTTCCCAACTGAGCTATGAGGGAAGCCCTCATTTGGTTCAGAAGACAGTAAAGAACAACAGCTCAGGTAAGAGATAATTAAGCATCTAGGCAATGGGTATACCTAGGTAAGGGGCTAGTGTAAATAACTGGATTTGAAGAATGACTGGCTACAGGGGAAGTGCAAAGAGTGATGAAAGTGTTACTCATTCATTTGACAAGTATTAATTGAGTATCCTCTATGTACTTGGAAGTACCTCTATTTTCCTTGAAAGAAAAGCTATGACAAACCTAGACAGTGTATTAAAAGCAGAGACATTACTTTTCCACCAAAGGTCTGTCTAGTCAAAGCTATGGTTCTTCTGGTAGTCACGTATGGATGTAAGAGTTGGGCCATAAAGAGAACAGAGTGCCGAAGAATTGATGCTTTTGAACTGTGGTATTGAAGAAGACTCTTGAGAGTCCCTTTGACTGCAAGGAGATCCAACCAGTCCATCCTAAAGGAAATCAGTCCTGAATATTCACTGGAAGGACTGATGCTGAAGCTGAAGCTCCAATTCTTTGGCCACCTGATGTGAAGAGCTGACTCTTTGGAAAAGACCCTGATGTTTGGAAAGATTGAAGGCAGGAGGAGAAAGGGATGACAGAGGATGAGATGGTTGGATGGCATCACTGACTCAATGGACATGAGTTTGAGCAAGCTCCGGGAGTTGGTGATGGACAGGGGGGACTGGTGTGCTGCAGTCCATGGGGTTGCAAAGAGTAGGACACAATTAACTGACTGAACTAAACTGAACCCTCTATGTGCTTGCCATTGTTCTAGATATTTGGGGTTTGTTAATAGGAAAAAAAATACACAAAGATCCATGTCTTTGCAAGCCTATAGATAGTAGAGCAGGGACAGAAAGAGTTAACAATGGATATAACCAATCAGTGCATAAGATGCTAGAAGCTGATTAATGCCAAGTAGGCTAAGAGAGGTTGGGAATGCCAGGAGTAGGACAGGACCAGTTTCAGGAAGAAGGTGGCGTTTGAGTGAGCAAAGATCTGAGAATGAGGCAGTCATGAAGATACCACCAATTGGAGGGAACACGTAGTTCCTAAGAGCCTGAGGTGGGAGGATTTCTGTTATGCTCAAGAAATATGAAGGAGGCAGTGTACCTGCAGAAGGAAGAATGAGGAGGAGGGTAAGAAGGGATGAAGAAATGGGCAGTGGAAAGGGTCTGCATCACGTAACGCCTTACAGGCTGTTATAAGGACTCTGGCTTTTCCTCTGTGTGAGATATGCGCCACTGAAGGGTTTTGAGAAGAGGAGTGACATGATCTGATGTATGTTTCAAAAGGATTGCTCCAGCTGCTATATTGAGAAGGATCTTCAGGGGGCAAGTGCAAAAGGAGCAGGACCAGGTAGGAGATCTTGGCAGTAATTCCTGCAAGAGGGGATAGAGACTCACAGCAGAAAGGCAGTAGTGGAAATGGTAAGAAGTGGAAGACTCTAGATATATTTCTTATAGTAAGACTAACAAGATACATCCTGAATTGAATTTAGAAGAGAAAGAAGGAGTGAGTGATGGACACATTAAGAGTGAGGTGCCTGTGTCTCCAATTGGAAATTTCCAGAAGTCAGCTGCATTGGAGATATATTTGGGAATTTTTGGTGCTTATTTGGTACTTAAGGGACTTCCCAGGGGCACTAGTGGTAAAGAACCTGCATGCCAATGCAGGAGATGTAAGAGACACAAGTTCATTCCCTGGGTCAGGAAGATGCCCCAGAGGAAGGCATGGCAACCCACTCCATCTTGCCTGAAGAATCCCACAGACAGAGGAGCCTGCCTGTGAGTTTGTTTGGGGACTTAAATTTGGTTGTTTACAGAGAATGAAATATATAAGAACAGAATATATAACATATTAATTTGGATATCAAAGAATGAATCAATAAAGGGAAGAGAACCAACACCTGAGTCTTGATCTACTCCAACATGAAACAAGAAATAATAAGGAACCAGCACAGGTGGCTAAAGTGGAACAGGTAGTGAAATTAGAAACCAAGGGAAAAAAAAATATCAGAGAGGGTAATCAGCCTGCCAAATGCCTGGATGTGCTAAGCAAGGTGAGGGTTAAGAATTGATCACTGGCTTTATTTATCTGGGAGTCATGGGTATGTATGGGTGCAGTTTTAGAGGACTTAATCAGACAGGCTAAAGGAGCCTGTTTTAAGCAAAGGCAGGACAATGTTAAGAAGCTGGTTTCAGACGATTTTCATTCTCCATTTTTTCCTATATAGGAAGAAGACTGAAACTCTCAACTTTGTCACTTCCTGAGGGTTGACCAAAACGTTAGCCCAGACCAAACTGAGACACTCCCAGACAAATGGAACCCCGTGAGAGACATCCTGCATGTCCCATTCCATGGCATTTACCTGTGTTTATTGATTCATTCTTTGATATCCAAATTAATATGTTATATATTCTTATATATGTTATATATTCTGTTCTTATATATTTCATTCTCTGTAAACAACCAAATTTAAGTCCCCAAACAAACTCACAGGCAGTTAGTAGATGCCTAAACTTTCCCCAGTCCATAGTCAAGTATACTCAAGCTGAATATCCATTGACAGTTGTCCATGACAATACTTTATCAAGGGACACCAGGCATTCATTCATTTCACAGATATGTATGTAGAATCCACTTGGGAGCAATCCATTTGTTAGGCCCTGGGGAAACAACCATGGACCAGGCACAGATGTGGTCCTCAGCAAGTACAGTTGAGTGGTGTAGTGTATTACAGTGAAGCAACTGAGTCCCAGAGTTAAGATGGAGGACTTTCAAAGAGTGATGGGAGCACCATGGGATGGTAGGTGTGTACAGGGGAGTTAGGAACATTAATGTGAAAAATGCATCAAAATTCTACAAACTCACATGACTTATTTTCAGATCCCTCCTGAAAAGTGAACTGAGTAATTATATGAATTTAGAGAAATTCAATGCAACTAGATGGTTTTCAAATTTGCCCCCATAGATAGAGGGCAAAGAGAGACCAAAGGAAGAGGGCAGGTTAGTCGGTGGCAGTTTTGATAAATCGGGGAACTGATGAAGCCTGTCTTGGGCAGCCACAAGATCGCCACGCCTGCCCACCAGGATCTTAACTCAGATGCCTTATCTGGCTTCAGTCATCTTTACCATCCAGATGGTCACAACAACACCTTTCTCGATTGCATCCTTGGAAAAGTTCCCACCTGGAACAGTGGGAAAGGTGGGAAAATGTACATTCCAAGGACATGGAAGGGAGTAGGAGCCTCTGACTGCCCGGTTCCAACTCACAGGTCAGCCAGTGGTTGTGCCCTCTGGATGACCTCCTCCAATACTACTACTAACTATGGTTTATGACTTCATTGATCATCGACTGACTCATTTACTGAGGTCACTATGCAGGGAGGGCTCCCATGGTGGCTCAGATGGAAAAGAATTTGCTTGCAATGCAGGAGACCTGGTTTGATCCCTGCGTCAGGAAGATCCCCAGAAGAAGGGAATGGTTACCCACTCCAATATTCTTGACAAGGGTATCTCATGGACAGAGGAGTCTGGTGGGCTATAGTCCATGGGGTCGCAAAGAGTTGGACACAACTGAGCAACACACACACACACAGATGCTACTTGGCCAGACTGGCGCACTGGGAATACAAAGATGAAGAGGGTGAATTCCCATCTTCAACGTCATCATTTCTACTCCCCTTCACAGGCCCACCTTCATACCATGGGGAGTGTCCATCTCTGTATTCTCTCACAGATGCTACAGGGAATAAAAAGGAAACAGGTGGAAATCAACAATCTCCTCTTCCCATCTTCACTTTTCAAAATCCTACTCACCCTCCAAAGGTCAAATCAAATGCCACCTCTTTAATGAAGTCTTTCCTACTAACTCTGAGGTGACCTTTACCTTACATAAGCCGAAGCTCCTTGCATAGGGCTGCATATGGCCTTTAGTGCATGAACTCTAATATTATATGCTTAGTACACATTTGTATATTCCTGGTTAAATTCCAAGTTAATTGAGGTCACCTTTCTGATTTACTTTTACCTCTGGCAAAGACACAGTTCGAGTATGTATATATTAGATGGTCAATGAACATTTGTTGAAAGAAGGAACAAAAACATGTTACTCAAGGTTTTCCAACAGTTTCTTCTCTCATCCTCTTCATTTCTTATTACTAGCAAATAATGAGATTTCAAAATGTTTTATATATTACCTATTTGTTTATCTGACTATTGAAGTAATATATACATTGGAGAAAAAGGAAAATATTAAAAAAGAACAAAACTACTCAGAATTCCACAATACAGCCACTGCTTAACATCTTAGTGTATTTTTTCAGTATATACATGTTGAGGTGCCAAACAAAACTGCCATCATGCTCTTTACAAAGTTTCCTGTTTTAGCTCAGAGATGAGGTTACCATAAGAATGTCAGTGCCAAGAAATTTCAAGCTGAAATAACACAAGTTAGAAGAGCAGGCTGTCCTACAAGATCCTTTGATTAAACTGGAGAATGCAGTTCCATTCACTAATTCTACAATCTACCAGTGTAATGGTATCTCTTGAGAACTCAGAGTGAAATTGTGAAATGTGGTTCTGGAAACTGTAAGGAAATTGGGGTCCAGGAAACTGTAGGACTGGGATCCCTTCACTTCTGATACTGTTGTATAACAATTTAATTCCATCATATATGAGGAAATAACTTGAACTACTGTTGGGTGCAGTTACTCAGAAACCTAAATCAGTCTTACTAATAAAGCCATTAATAAATGGCTTCCTCTTTTAGAGGAGAGAACTGAGACTCAGAGAGGAAAATTCCCCAGCAGAGTTTCACTTCACATCACCACTGTCCACCTCCGTCTGCCCATTTTTCTTGTGCCTGGGATTCGTCTGTCAGAACCAGAGCTACGATGAGGCCATGTCTAGCTAGCGGTCATGGGGGAAAAAGAGAGAGGCGATAATCATGCTGAATCAGCCTGCTGGTCACATGTGTGATGCCGCGCAGCACCAGGATAGGTGCTGGTTCACAAAAGCAAGCGGGTGACCGTCCTTATAAAGGAGTTTCTATTCTCATGAACGAGGCAGTCTTGTCTCCTAACACCGCACATGCTGTCCATGGTGATTTACTAGTCAAGAGCCAGTGAGCACTGCAGGACAGGGCCAGTGCAAGCTGTCAAGGCCAGGTGGAAAAGGCAAAGCCAATGACTAGTGGGAAAGTCAGGAGGTTGGAAAGCTAGGCGCGAGCAGGTGGGGTGCTGAAGCCTGGAAGCAGCAGGAACTCAAGGCGGGGAGTATGACCAGGTGTAGGAAAGCAAAATAGCCAACAGAAGACCTCAAATTCCCAACTCAGCAAATCAAAGAGATGGGCTTCTTTACCAGTCTGGGTTCCAAAGTCAGTGAGCAAGAAGCCAAGGAATACTCATTTGGTGTCAAACACTGTTTTGGGCCAAAGTTCTGGCATTCCTTCTGAAAAGTCTGTGCTCCTGAGACCCCCACCTGTACTTAGAGGCATGACCTCTAATTCCACATGACCCCAAGTTTCAGGACCTGTAGCATAATATGATGGCACTAGAGCACTGGACTGAATTTAGGCCACATGGTTTTGGGTAAGAGACGCCACTTTTTGGCCTCACACACAGACCCCTTAGTGTAGCCATCCTCCCTTCAGACCCCATGAGACAGACTTCCATGTCTATGAGGATATGGCAGGGCAAAAAGCGGAAAACTTCATATTTTCTCTTATAAAAGAGCTCATTGATTAAGTGATCATGGTTTCTAAATACATTTACAAACACTGTATCACTGTGTCAAATGATCAGGAAACCAGGCTTTCGGTCACTCAGGTCCCTGCGTTTTGAAATTCAGTTTCTTTCTCTATAAAATAAGACATAGGTTCGATTTACCTCGAATTTCATTTTTAAATATGCCTTTTATTTTAATTAACTTTAGATACAGAAAAGCTGCAAAGATAGCACAAAGTTTTGTTTCCTCAATTTCCCCCCTATGTCAACATCTATGTCACCATGATTCATTTGTCAAAACCAAGAAATAAACATTGGGAAAACACTATTAACTAAAAAACAGACTTTATTCATACTCTACCACATTTCATTTTGATTCCAAAATGTTGCTGTTTGCAAATATGAAGGCATCTGACTTATAATTTTTAATATAATTTTTCAAGGCCTATCTTGAGTTGGATGAGGTATAGTTGACATATATTCCTACTTTGGGAACATGCTCAGGAAAAAGCTCTGAAATGGGAAACATATACATCAGAGCTTCTGTGCTGGAGATCCAGGGGCAAAAGGCCTGGTTGGTAGGGACTGGGGCCAGTTGTAATGGGTAAGTGATTAGCATGTGGCAGAAAACGAACCGACGGAAGGGAGGCATGGTTTGGGCAAAATAGGTGAAGGGAGTTAAGAGGTACAAACTCCCGGTTATAAAATAAGCAAGTCACAGGGATGTAAAGTATAGCATAGGAAATATAATCAACAATAACTTTGTATGGTCATGGATGGGTTTCCTGACTTACAGTGATCATTTCATAATGTATATAAATGTTGATATAATTGTACTCTTTCACATGCTAGTAAGGTTGTGCTCAAAATACTTTAAACTAGGCTTCAATAGTACATGAACCAAGAGCTTCTAGATGTATAAGCTGGATTTTTAAAAGGCAGGGGAACCAGAGATTAAATTGCCAAGATTTGTTGGATCACAGAGAAAGCAAGGGAATTCCAGAAAAACATCTTATTTCTGCTTCATTGACTATGTTAAAGATTTTGTTGTTCACAACAAACTATGGAAAATTCTTAAAGAGATGGGAATACCAGACCACCTTACTTGTCTCCTAAGAAATCTGTATGTAGCAAAAGAAGAAATAGCTAGAACTGGACATGGAACAACAGACTTGTTGTATGGAAAGGAGTACTTCAAGGCTGTATATTGTCACCCTGATTAATTAACTTCTATGCAAAGTACATGATGCGAAATGCCAGGTTGGATGAATCACAAGCTGGAATCAAGATTGTTGGGAGGAGAAAAGTCAACGACCTCAGATATGCAGATGACACCACTCCAATGGCAGAAAGTGAAGAGGAACTAAATAGCTTCTTGATTAAGGTGAAAGCGGAGAGTGAAAAAGCTGGCTTAAAACTCAACATTAAAAAAACTAAGATCATGGCATCTGGTCCTATCACTTCATGGCCAATAGAAGGGGAAAATGTGGAAGGATTTTATCTTCTTGGCTCCAAAATCACTTTGGACAGTGACTGCAGCCATGAAATTAAAAGGAAAGCTGTGACAAACTTTCCTCAGAAGGAAAGCTATGACAAACCTAGATAGCATATTAAAAAGCGAAGACATCACTTTGCCAACAGTTAAAGCTATTGTTTTTCCCGTAGTCGTGTATGGATGTGAGAGCTGGAGCATAAAGAAGGCTTAGTGCTGAAAAATTGATGCTTTCAAATTGCAGGGCTGGAGAAGACTCTTGAGAGTCCCTTGGACTGCAAGGAGATCAAACCAGCCAAACCTATTCAGGAAATATTCAGGAAATCAACCCTGAATATTCACTGGAAGGACTGCTGCTGAAGCTGAAGCTGAAGCTTCAGTACTTTGGCTACCTGATGCAAAGAGTCAACTCATTGAAAAAGACCCTGATGCTGGGAAAGATTGAGGACAAGAGGAGAAGTGGGCAAAAGAGGATGAGATGGTTGGATGGCATCACTGACTCAGTGGACATGGATTTGCACAGTCTCCCAGAGATGGTGAAGGGCAGGGAAGCCTAGTGGGCTGCAGTCCATGGAGCTGCAAGAGTTGGACCTGACTTAGTGACTAAATAACAAAGACAATAAACCTTGAAGCACTGTATTACATATATGAAACTAATATTATATGTTAACTATGCTTCAGGGGAAAAAAAAAAAAAGAAATCGGTGTGTGGGATGGTTTTATACTTTACTCAAATTTTCCAGTCTTCTAGTCCCACCCACTGAAATCTCAGTCTGAAAATATAGCTGGGAACCCTTGTTCCCAACTGAGCAGAACTCATTATACATACACTTGGCAATTCATTCTTTTCAATTTATTTGTAGTTACTTTTGCTTTGTTTGTGTTTTCATCCTTAACCAGGACCTAGTCTGGATTAAGACGGTAAAATACACACAAAAAGCCTCTAATTTAAATATGCTCACTGGAGCATCATGATAATCACCATGAGATAATTGACCGTATGTTTTTAATCAACTTTGTATTTTCCTCCCTTCTAATTTTTCCCATTCATCCCATTTCCTGAGAAATGAAGCACTGACAGTTCTAAAAGGGATTCTCTCCAACTGATGCACTTTTAGAGAAAATTAGCTAATATATAAAGATTAGCATACCAATTTATTGAAGACTTAGGAAAACCTCTTATAACCATGCAGGTTAGAAAAAAAATGTGAGGTGCTGCACTGACAAGTTTATAAATATTAGTTCTTTTATTCCTTCCAGAATCTATAATTCCCATTTTATAGATGAGAATTGCAAAGGCAATTTGCCTAATCTGCAGACTCATGGCAAACAGCGGAATCCAGAGCCCACCTTTTCTAAAATCTATATCATACAATCCCCATTTGCCACAAAGCTTAAACACTAGCCACAGAGCCACAATTAACATACATGAGACAAATAAAGTGACATTTAGTGGTATTGTCATCCAAAGGAAATATGTCTAATAGTGCTCTGTGAACCAGATGCAACTACATAGCATTAATGTTTGTTTAATTTTTTTTTGGTGACACCATAGATAGGAACTATCAACTTCTACACACCAGTTTTAAATGGGCACATTGTTACTCTAGTTAATTAGTGGTTCCATCACTTCTAAATCCTTTGGGGAGAGTACCAAGTTCATGCACAAACTGCAATAAACATGGATGAAGGGTATGCAGGCAACAGGAAGGGAAACAGACATTTTACACTTTTCAGAATCTGAAATAACATCTCAGGTTTTAGGACTGGCTCAAAAGACAGAATGCTTCTGCAAACAAAATCAAAACACCCTTTTAAAAGTTTCCTTTTCAAAGAGATTATAATTTCTAGAGACAAATCCCATTCCCCCTTTTCTAATACATTCTTTTTTCCTTGAGAAAATATTTTTAAAAAAATAAATACATCTGGACAGTTTACAAAGTCCTCAGAGGTTGAAAAACTAGCTTTAACAAGGACTGCACTTGACACATTTTTCTTCAGGCTAAGTTACTTCATTCAAGGTTTTAATGTTTAAATAAACTGCTGCCCAAATCAATAATCTACAAAATCATTCACTCGGGGAGAGGTCTTCAATCCTTCTGCCCTGTTTAAGACTGATTTGTATGGTGAATGAACGCATTTTATTATATTTCGCACAGTCTGCTCCCATAAATCCTGAAAGAATGGTGAGTATATTTTCAGTAAACAAAGTCATACAAAGCTCCTAATATGGTGCCACAAGTACGTAGCACAGCTAAGATTGAATCTGGTCTAGGAATGTGACGGAACAGAGATTAGAGAAACATCCTTCATTCCTTGTCCCTCCCAGGCATAGCAGTGACCCGGTCAAGCAGGTAGACCATGGAGCCAGTTGGACTCAATTAAATCCCAGCTTTGCTAATGGCTCAAAGTAAGATTTCAGGCAAGTTACCTATCCTCCAGCTAGTCCATTTCTTCATCTGTAAAATGGAGATGATAGAACATTTACTTCATAGGTTACACTGTTGACATATAATTGTTAGCCATTATTATTTATCATAGGAAAAGAAAAACTTATATTGATTGTCCCCCTAAAAATTGCCATTGCTGAGGTTCAAATAGCCTTTGCCTACTTTTCCTGAGGAAGAACTGCATGGTCCCCTCCTGAAACAGCTCTGTGGGTCACTTCATTATTACTTGCACACAGAGCAGAGAGTAGCTCCCACTGGAGATCCTAGCCATTTCCAAATCAAAGTTTCACTCTAAAAAAAAATCAAATTTTCTATTTCTCTGGTTAAGAATCATTATTAGGAAACAAAGAGTGATCCCATGAAACTTTTAGTGAGAAATAGCAGTTCATGAAAAAAAAAGTGGACCAAAGAATATATAACATCTCTGGAGAAGACAGGACTGCTATTTTACACTCTCCCGTGTGGGGATCAGGGATAGCTTCTTGGACAGAGTGGCACTAGACCTGAGAAGTGATGAAGGGGTTCAGACAGAGGCACAAACAGCTTCAAAAGCCTTACAGAGGGGCTGTATTGAGTTTGAGGTAGGGCAAAAAGACTAGAAGCTTACACTAGCTAGAGTCCAGTGAGCAGGAGAGTGGTGGATGATGGGCTCAGAGAAAAGTGGGCTGAGGATATTTCATGGGAAGCTATTAGAGGCTTCTAAGCTATGATGATGATCTGACCCATGTTTTAGAAGGCTGGTCTGGCTCCTGGTGCAGTAAAGACCATTAGAGCACATTAACAGAAAGAAGCAGGGCGATCAGGAAGGAAGTGACTATGAGTGAATGTTCTCTATGATGATGCTGGCTTGTGCTGTGATGGAGGCAGAGAAAAGCACTAGATTCAGCTTTTATTTTCAAGACAGAGGCAAAGGATTTGGTGATGGACTGGACATGTACGTGAATGGAAAGAGGCTGTGAGAGAAACAGAAGAGACAAGTTACTCAAAACTTCTTGAGTATTTAATGATATAGAGATGACTATATGAGGAGTCTCTTTTAGCCATCTTTACTTCCATCACCATGATTAACAGTATGCTATCTTTCCAGGGCCATCTTATTTCCCCAACAAAAGAATAGTATTTTCAAATCATTATTTTCACAGGAGGTTCTAGGCCAAAACCAAAATATCATAACTACACCCCCATCTAAGGGCTTGGCTGTATTCATTCAGTAACTAAAGGATCACTGGTTCAACAAACATTCCCATCTAGTATTGCTAGGCACTGTCCTAGGTGCTGAAGACACAGGAATTAAATAAGATCTCTCTATAGATAATTCTAAACTGTATATTAGCAAGTTTCCATGGCATTCCATACCATAGTCCTTGGTGTTGGCTGAGAGTAGTTAAATATAACCATAGAGTGTGGAAATTATGAGGATCTACCTACATAGAGTTCCCTGGGCTAACCCTGTGATTTTACTGCTCCATGACTGTGCATATTCTGCCAACTCCTCCCCCCTGGGTGGAAAAGCCTGGTCATTTAACTCAATCAACTCAAATTCATTGACTCCTGAAAAGCCTGCTCTGAATTCTTCCTGCTCCCAGCAGGGTTTGGTTCACTCATCATATTCTGTGATCTTCTCCATTACAGCCCTCATCACTCTGTTCCAGTTACTGGTTTGCATATCTATCTTCTTTGACAGACTATAAACATCTTCATAGGGACCATGTCTTAATTTTTGTGTTTGGGGAGCCTAGAACATAACCTTACATGTAATAAGCACTCAGTCAGTGTGTGTTGTCAATGTGTGTTGCAAAAAAGAATAAACGAATTGATTTCATGATTCATTCCTAGAAGACAGGTACTAGGATTTATATCTTTGAAACATTCATGGTGTCTAGAACAGAGAAGCTATTCTATATTTACTGCTTGAATTTCCACCCAGGGAGCATCTCTCGTCTTCATCTGTTCAGATTTTATTGAAAATATGACCTTGAGAAGGAGATTTTTGAGTCCTCACTATTTCTTGAATGAGACACAAATACTGGTATTTTCTGTTACAGAAACTGGAAGGAAAGTTGTTTTTCTTTAGCCACAGAAATCTTTTTGCAAGTAATACATGGAGTCAGCCAAGAAATTCAAGCTTCATTAAAAGCTTATTTTCCCTAGAAAACACTGTTGTTTGCTTTGGTTTGGGTTTGTTTTGCAATTAAAGAAGTATAGAAGAGAATTCTTAAACAAAATTAAAAACGGGACTTCAGGGCTTCCCTGATGGCTCAGTGGTAAAGAATCCACCTGCCTTTGCAGGAGACACATGTTCAATCCCTGATCCGGGAAGATCCATGTGCCATGTAGCAACTAAGCCCATGCACCACAACTGTTGAGCCTGTGCTCTGCAACAAGAGAGGCCACAGCTATGAGAAGACCTTGTACTGCAACTAGAACATAGTCCTCACTCTCCAAAACTAGGGGAAAAGCCCACACAATGAAGACATACCGCAGCAAAAATACAAATAAATAACCAGGCTTCGGGTGTCAACATTCACTTCCCGAGACTAAATATCAATGTGGAGTTAAAGAACGTTAAAGGTCTTTATCGTGGAATGTGATATGGAACATTAAAAACAAAAGGCATTAGAGATTCCCAGAAAGATGGCAAACTGATGACATGTGTGACTCACCTCCATTGTCATTTTTGAAATAACAAATAAAACATAAAAAAAAATCCTGTATCAAATTATAAATTGGGGCAAGAGGACACTGGAAACCAGACTTGTTGATTGATAAGAGTTTAGGTGGGCAGTTTGGAAAACAGATCTAAGGGGTCACCTAAGGTGGTGATCTAATTAGATATCTAAGGGGGCTGTTTTTCAGGCAAATTTCATTGGAAATATAACCCATGTCCGTTTGTTTATATATTGCTTATGGCCGCTTTCTCAAAACAGCAGACATGAATAATTTTGATAGAGACAGTAAATATTTTAGCCTTTGCAGGAGATGCTCTCTGACCCTTTTCATAACAGGGTTGGAAAACTTTTACCTAATCTTATACCTCCCCACCTGTGAAGAAAGAACTGACCTAGAGAAAAAGATGAAGACACCTACTAACTGGAGGGGATGAACATTGGAGATTAGGGTGGGTGGAGGGACAGTCACTCCCACAATTGCCTCTGCAAGTATAAAAACACCAACAGCCAATCCAATGATGTACGTGATAGCTCTGTGACCCTCGACTTGCCTTGGATACTGTGGGCCTCACTAGACCAAGAGATGCAGTGGTACCCAAATCATTCTTGCCTGTAATAAATAATCATTAATTTTCAGCTGAGTGGTATAGCCTCCCAACATACAGCCTCTGGATTCGCATCTGTCCTATACACACAGGGTGCTACAAGTACACACTAGCAAAGGAAAAAGACAGAAAAAATAAAGTTCTCCCTTTGACTAGAAGATTTGAAGTAGAATACACGCACACACACAGAATCTGACAAGACCCACCTCACCCCTCCCAGTACTAGAAAAGCATAAAACCCTTTTGGAAAGGACAAGCACAAGGAGAAAAAAAAAATTACCAGAAACTCACAAACTTTCTGCAGTTCACACAATGAGGAACCACACCAAGAAATCAGAGCTCATCTCTTCCTATGAAAATTAATGCAAGGAAAAACAATTTAGAAATTTCCTAACTACATTCTCAACATATTTCAAGAGGCTGTTGCATTCATAAAACTAGAATAGGTAGTCACAAAAAGGAAAGGAAAAACTGCATGGAAGTGAAAAGTGCCATTGCTAAATTAAAAGGCAATACAGTCGGTAAACGGTGTCAGCATGCCAAGGCAACCCAACCTTCTAAAAGACTAAGACCCTTCTGGTCTGCAGAGGGTTTAAGATGCTGTCAACCTTAAGATATACAGAGGCATCAAGGGAGCAGAAAAGGCATTTCAGCTCCAAGGACTAAATATGCACAAATACATGTTATAGTTTATACTTTTACCCACATAGTAATATCTTTCCCAGTTTTCAACCAATTTAGCTCCATCTTTTTCCACATCCATAGCAATTGGAAACATCAGCAAGTAAAGTGGAGGGAGGAGGTGAAGGGAAGGTATCTGTGAGTTTACCTGAGTAAGCTTATTTCATTCGATCCTTTTTACCCTTTTTCCATCTTAGCATACATACTGTTTGCGAAAAAGCACTTCAAAAGATGGATCTCAGTGATTGTAGAGGTCTCAAGACCTCTAGTTACATACATGCATATAAAATATACACATCAGATTTCAAAAGTGCCCCTGTTAGAGAAATCCAATATTACAGGTGGAAGAGGAAGGTGCCCAATGAATCCAGCCTAATCTGGTGGGTTCATAAAGTGGTGTCTAAAGACAGCACTGTATCACCCAGAAATCTATTAGAAATGTAAATTATTGAGCCTTACATCAGACTCACTACATGGGAAACTCTAGAGGGTAGTGGCCAGATTTTATTTTAAGAAGCCCTCTAAGTGATTCTGATACACAGTAAAGCTTAAGAACTACTATCATTATCAGACACACAAAAATAGGCTAGTAAAAGGTCTTAGAGCCACACTTCTCAATATTGGTTGTATATTAGCATGATCTGGGGAGTGTTACACATTTCTGATGCCCTCTGACCACCAAAATAATTAAATCTGAATCTATGGACATAAATTCATGATTCCAATGTGCGGCCAAGTTTAAGAACTAATGTTTCTTAAGTAAAATGAAAAATCTCAAATGTGAGCAGCCACGGAAAGAACTGGAAAGGTGCACTATTGATGAAGGGATTAATAGAAACAAGAAACAAAACTAAGCAAAAAGATAGGTTAGGATATGAACTGTGCTAAATGAATACAGAAGGATAGATACAGAAGGTAGCTACCCTTACCCAACCTGGGGAATAACTGGAGAGAAATTCAGACTGACCCAGGGCTTTGAGTGTCTCTGAATCTTGCCTTGGGTGCAGAGGAGAATAGACCTGAAAACAATGAAGAGGAAACAGAGGCGTGGAAAACAAACCCAGGAAACCTAACATATCTATAGATCCTAAAGTTGCCTGCACACAGTTTGAATACTCCTGGTGGTTGTATTCCACCCCTAGAGAATTCAGTTTAATTAGACTGAGCGTGACCTGAGCATTGGGCTAGTTAAAAGATCACTCGGTGAATTTAATATGTAAACAAGTTTTGGAATCACTACAATATATGTGGAACAGATATTTTAGAAGAATATGACCAAGCACACAGGAGAGGAGGAAAAAATAGGAGAAAGAGTAGAAGAAAATGATCCTAAGATTAAGAAAACCTTGTGCCTCATCACCAAAGGGCCTTACTGATAGATAGGATAAGCTAAAAGAAATCAACTCAGATATAGCCTTATAAATTATTAAATTTAAGGACAAATATCATGAAGAATCCAGGCAAGGAAAAAAAAATCATGTAAATACACAAACTCAAAAAGAAAAGGGGCAATGTTACACACTTCTAACCATGAATAGAAATATATATATAGTA
The DNA here is from genome assembly GCA_006408675.1 of Madoqua kirkii. Taxonomy (NCBI): domain Eukaryota; kingdom Metazoa; phylum Chordata; class Mammalia; order Artiodactyla; family Bovidae; genus Madoqua; species Madoqua kirkii. The sequence goes on from SJYC01108599.1 coordinate 30,741, forward strand.
ACCTGAACACAATAACCAGCCAAATTCTCATCTTTGTGAAAGGCAACCAATGATATTATCTCCGTGCACAGTAACAAAGAAAATTACCAAGAGAAATAAGAAAAAAATTGAAAAGTCAAATATGAGGGATCTTTGGTTCAAAGGAATTGGTGTTGAGTGATGTAACCACTAAATTAACAGGTCTTAAACATGGCTACACACTGGAATCTCTGGGAAACTTGTAAGAGTACCACTGTTTTGTTGCTAAGCCAGATATACTGATTTAATTGGTATAGAGTGGGCCCCTCAAAAGTATTTTTAAGTAGTCCCCTAGGTGATTCTAATGTGTAACTATGTGGTTGAGAATTACTGTGCTAAAACAGTTAATTAAATAATTATTATTGATAACAATTATTGAAAGAAGATGTATAATGAAAATAATAATTTAATAACAATCTGGCTCTAAACTTCCATATTACATTTACTTCTTCCTTGGGGAAAATAAATTAAGTTGGTGTATCACTATACAGTCTGTATGCACTGCCTAAGGGAGGTTCTTAGCTTCCCTAAGCATCTATGCTAGCTATATGCATACACACAACCCTCAGATGTTAGGGAGTGCCTGCTCCCTGCCTCCAGGTGAGGCTTGGAGTCCAACTAGAATGAGGACTGGGAAAGAAGGAAAGTGCAGGAGCTCAGGAGAGAGGCCAGGAATATCCTGATGCTATCTGTGCTTTCATTTGAGTTAGGCTTGATCTGTGAAGGGAATGGTGTCCTTATAGGTGGCACTCTAACGCCTGAACTCCATTGCAGTATGCCTGAGAAGGTTTGGGGCAAAAGTATATAAATGATCAAAAAGAGATGTTTCATCAAAGGGTTGTATTGATTTATAGACAGAACAAATTAAGAAACTAAGAATGAGAGACATAGACATGTAATTCCTTTTCTTTTTGTTTTCAAGTCTGAAATCAGAAAAGTATATATATTTTTATGGTGGTAAAAATTTGGTGAGCAAGTGCAAAGAAACCAAAGAGTAGACCAGGGTTTCTCAACTTCAGCCCTATTAATTTTGGCCAGATAATTCTTTGTGGTGGGGGCTGTTGGGAGCATTGCAGGATGTTCAGCAGCATCTCTGTTCTTTATGCACGAGATGCCAGAAACACAACGCCAGCTATGGCAACCAAACCTGTCTCCAGATGTGGCTGAATATCCTCAAGGGGGCAAACTCACCTTGGGTGAACACCACTGGTTTAAACTAATTTTCAAAATTCTTTAAGAAAAACTAGGTATTCATTTTCATCCTGTAAGTTTATAGACTATGATCCTGTATTTTTATATTTTATTCTTGACATTGTTAATTAGAGATAAAAAATTGGTTCAAATATATTCTGAAGTAACCACTTATAGAAAGAAAGTGGACTTTATATAACCTAAATCACTTAAAATACATGAAAAAAAAGACCAAGTCTATTCATCAAGTGACATAAATTATTAAAAGCAGGATGATAGAAGACCAAGCATAACTACTGAAAATAAATGTGAATGGAATAAACTTCCCTATTAGAAGAGGAAGAACTACAAATTAGGGTCAAAAACCACAAATTCAACTGCCAGTTCAGTTCAGTCGCTCAGTCGTGTCTGACTCTTTGACCCCATGAATCACAGCATGCCAGGCCTCCCTGTCCATCACCAACTCCCGGAGTTCACTCACACTCACATCCATCGAGTCAGTGATGCCATCCAGCCATCTCATCCTTGGTCGTTCCCTTCTCCTCCTGCCCCCAATCCCTCCTGGTATCAAAGTCTTTTCCAGTGAATCAACTCTTCGCATGAGGTGGCCAAAGTACTGGAGTTTCAGCTTTAGCATCACTCCTTCCAAAGAAATCCCAGGGCTGATCTCCTTCACAATGGACTGCAGTCCAAGGGACTCTCAAGAGTCTTCTCCAGTACCACAGTTCAAAAGCATCAATTCTTCGGCGCTCAGCCTCCTTACAGGGGGAAAAAAGTTGGAATTAAAGGGCTATGCAAAATATACTTGGAAAAACAAACCAAAAGAAAGTAGGAACAGTGATATTATTGTCAAATCTGAAGTTAAAGCTTAAAGCTTTAGGGACCCAAAAGGTTTATTCACAATTAACAGCATTAAGACGGTAGAACTCGGAAGACGGTAGAATAATGAGCTATAGTTCTTCTTCCTACATTGTTGCAACTTCTAACTTAAGCTCCTTGAAGGCAGCAGCTGTATTTATTGTGTATTCACAGTACCAGTGTGTTTGCCAAGGAAATCACTCTCATTTATAAATGTTTGTTGGCTAAGTAGATGTGTTTACATGATCCATGGACCCTGATGGAGTTCAATGATTCATTGCATGGGCCTCTATTTCTCTCTATAAAATGAGAAGTCTCAGATCTCCCACTTCTATACTGTGATATTTTTATCTCTCCCAACCCATCCCTTTTTTAATGCCAGTTGCCTAAATTATGCCTAAAAATTAGTGTTAAGCTTATGGGACATGCAGACATTAAGGATCTCCTATATTAAGCAGTTTATATTGAGAAAGTGGTTATTAATCTGAAATGCTATAAGATCCATATTCAGCCAAACTATAAGGTAGTGTTGCTATGAGAACAGTCATGTCAGATGGGATTACATTTTGACAGCTCTTTCCAGCCCCATATCTTTCAGAGAAAACATTGCCTTGGAATGGTAGGCGAGGCTACAAGCTCTGTGAGATTAGCTGCACTTTTTCCCATTTTGCTAAGCCCATTCCTGGCTCATAGTAGGTGCTCAGAAAATGAGTATTGATTGCGAATTAAATAAAATCTTTGTGTTTTTATTTACTAGATGGAGCCCTCAAACTGCCATTCTTTTCCTCTAAATTTCTCAAAAGTTTTAAGAGGGCCTTTTAAAAATAGAACCTATATTTGGACAAGAGGCCATATGGAACAGCACAACGATGCCACTCAATTTGTCATCACTCAGCAAGGACCACCGTGCAGGGGAAGTCATGGGAAAGAAAATCGAGACACTCGCCCCCAGCAACTGACTGAAGTGTGCATCGCCTCTCATCCAGCCTTCCTGCTCCCTGCTCCTCCAAATTAAATAACGCAGAAGAAAAAATATCAGTCTAACAAGGTCTTATTTAATGTTCCAGGCTGCCTCAAATCCATATTGATCAAGTTTCAATGTGAAGCTGGAGCCTGCAGCAATAAGTGAGATCAATATGAGGCCTTCATTCAAATCTCATCTGTAAAAAAAAACAAAAGCAGATTCTAACACTGCACAAAAACACTAGGTAGATGAGAAAGCCATTTAAAAAAAAGCTGCTTTAAAAAGACATAACCAAGTATTTATGCTTATGATAGACTCAGACATTTTTTGAAAAGAGAGATATTTTTAGGCAAGCAAAAAGAAGGAAATCACTAAGACTTGCCTAAAGCCCTTACTGATTTAGTTGCAAGGTTTAAGTTCTGTGTTTCTATGATTTCTTTTAAGGCAGCTCTAAAAATACCTTTTGTGGAAGCTGAGTGTTGCTTTTTGTATGTACTCAATTGATGAGTGTCACACATATTGTGCCTAGCATTGTGCAGCGTACTAAGAAGGATACCCAAGAAATCTGAGCCCTATTGTCAAAGAGTGCACAACTCTCTGCAGAAAACGGGAATGTTGTTGTTCAGCTGCTGACTCATGTCTGATTCTTTTGTGGCCCCATGGACTATAGCCCACCAGGCTCCTCTGTGCAAGGGATCTCCCAGGCAAGAATACTGGAGTGGATTGTCATTTCCTTCTTCAAGGGATCTTTCTGACCCAGGGATCAAACCTACACCTCCTGCATTGGCAGACAGGTTCTTTACTATTGAGCTACTAGGGAAGGCCACAGAAAATGGGAATGCATATACAAAAATGATTAAGATCTAAAACAAGGCAATATTGCCTTAAAAATCAAAATAAGTGATCAAAATAAAGATCTCGAAAAGCAATTCAGGAACAGATAAAAGAACAGTTATTTGGAGAAGACATGCCTCTGGTACTATTTCCTTAAGCAAATGTCCAGCCTCTTTGTATACATGTTTTCTCAACCATTAAACAAGGAAGGTGACACCTCTATATTATGAGGCTGTTGTAGGCAACAGATGTTAAGAACACAGTTAGAAATAAAACCAAAAATAAACAAATGGAATCTAGTCAAACTTAGAAGCTTTTGCACAGGAAAAGAAATCAAAAACAAAATGAAAAGACGGAGAAAATACTTGCAAATGATGTGACTGACAAGGGTTTAATTTGCAAAACATACAAATAGCTCATACAATGCAGTAACAACAACAAACCCAAGCAACCCAATCAAAAAACAGATAGAAGGTCTAAACAGATATTTTTCCAAAGACATACAATGGCCAACATGCATACAAAAAGATGTTGAACATAGCTAATTATTAGAGAAATGGAAATCAAAACTACAATGAGCTACCTACCACCTCACACCAGTCAGAATGGTTATCATTAAAAAGTCTATAAATAAATTCTGTAGAGAGTGTGGAGAAAAGGGAAACACTCCTACATTGTTGGTGGAAATATAAATTGATGCATCCACTACGGAGAAAAGTATGCAGGCACCTCAAAAAACTAAAACTAGCAATCTCACTCCTGGGCTTATATCCAGACAAAACTATAATTCCAAAAGATACATGTACTGGTATGTGCATAACAGCACTATTTACAATAACCAAGACATGGAAACAACCTAAATGACCACTGACAGATGAACTAACATATATACACATACATATAATTGAATATTATTCACCCACAGAAAAGAATGAAATAATGCCACAAAGATGGACCTAGGGGTTATAATACTAAGTGCAATAATTCAGAAAGAGAAAGATAAATTCCATATGATATCACTTACATGTAGAATCTAAAATATGACACAAATGAACATATCTACAACACAGAATCTGACTCACAGACACAGGAAACAGACTTGCGGTTTCTGGGGACAGGAGGGAGGGAGGGATAGACTTGGAGTTTGGGATTAGCAGATGCAACTATTTTTTTTAAGTTATTACTTTTTTTTTTTTTTTTGGCCGTGCAGGATATTAGTTCCCTGACCAGGGATCAAACTCACATCCCCTACACTGAAAGCATGGAATTTTACCTACTGGACCACCAGGGAAGTCCCTAAACCATTATATAGAGGGGATAAACAACAAGGTTTTTATTGTAAGCACAGGGAATTATATTCAATATCCTGTAACAACCTATAACGGAATTTTTTATATTATATGTATGTGTATATGGCAAATGAAATTAAACAATATGTTTTAAAAAAGAGAGAGAGAACAGTTGGCTATTGAAGTTAAAAGAAGGGAGAATCTGTATGCATCTGCACATGCCAAAAATCCCAGTAGAGGAGATATGGCCTGTGGCCTGGCAGAATTAGCTAGGTGGAGAAAGGGTGAGCTTGGCCAAGCCATTTACCTTTTCCGGCTCCTGCTTTTTCAGCAAGGTGATGCACATAGTGGCTTCAACATACCATTTGATTATCTAGTGTTGAGAAACAAATGACCTCAGAACTTAGTGGTTTCAAATATTCATTTTTTCTCACTAGTGGCAATCTGGGCAGCACTTGGAGGAAGCAGGTGTTTCTTCTTCACTCCGTATCAGTGGGGGCAGCTTAAAGCCTGGGGGCTTGCCTCATCTGAAGGTTGTTGATCCTGGCTGGGGTCTTAGCTGGAGCTATTGGCTGGAACACCTACAAGCTGCCTCTCCATGTGGCTCATGCTTCCTCACAGCTGGTGGCTAGGTTCCAGAGGTAAATATTCAAAAAGTAAGAAAATGTACCCTTTGCTATGATCTAGCCTCAGAAGTCACATGGCATCACTTCCCCCATATTGTCTGTAGCCCTTGTAGGTTCACAAGGAGGGGAAATTGACATCACTTCTAGACTGGGAGTGGCAAGGATCCAAAATAACAAGTGATACCAGAAATAGTACTGCAGCTATTTGGGGGGAAATACAGTCTGCCACACCTACTGCGCTTTCTAAAATGTTTGCAGTCATTAGCCGTAGCAACAGTAGTAATTTTGGCAAGAGGAAACTCAGTACAGGTATCAAGAATCTGCAAGGCATTCGGCAAACAGACATTTATTATGGACATAACTATAAATAAGACAGTCCCTGCCTTCAAGAAATTATGATTACAAGAACAATTATAACTCAATATGTTAAATTCGCTGGAGGAGGAAAGGCAACCCACTCCAGTGTTCTTGCCTGGAAAAAATCCCATGGACATGGAAGAATGGCAGGCTTCACACTCCCAGAGAGTCACAAAGAGTCAGACATACTGAGCAAGCATGCACATTATGTTACTTAGAACTGAGAGCACCGAAGGTCTTGGAGCTAAGAAAAGAACGTTTCTTGGAGATGTGGGAAGTTTCGTGACAACCATAGGGTTCAGAGGCTGATCCAGGTTCTGTAGGGATTAAAGCTTATATGATTTGAGATCCCTCTTTAAGAAAAAGAATACAAAACTACAAATGCAAAATTAGGTATAGCACCTTTGAAAAGGCCCGTGAAAGCAAGGAGCCCTGGTACTTCAGCTTAAGTATAAAGTAAAATCTGTTATGATGAGATCTAAAACTGAGAAGAAAGGAAGTGAGGCCAAGAGGGAACAGACGAGTCGGATAAAAGGGAGGGGTCAAGGGACAAAGGATCTTACTAAGGTTGGAGAGCCCAAAATAGGGAATAAGACAGTGAAAGGACAGGGGCCATCTTGGGAGGGGAGGCAACAGCAGGAAATAAGAATTTATTTACGTGTGGATCTGGTTTGGAGAGTCCAGACTGGCAGAAAACAAACTTAGAATATAAAATTGTGAGCAACTGAAACTTCACTGAAAGATTCTGAAAATGAGAGTTAAATGATTTATGAAGTTTAGTGAGTAGAAAGATTGAAGTGGGGAAAATGCTTGTCACAGACAATCTTTTGATACCTACAAGCTATTTGTCAGTGCCCCAGACCAGATACCTGGCAGTTAGCTTTATTGCTTCTGCTAAACACATCACTGGATCATTTATAAGAGCTAAAAATAGTAAATCACACTATTTTAAAACATGGAAATTGTTAAATATATATTTTGGCATACTTGTTCTTTGGGATATTATTATTCAGTTATTAAAATCATATGTATGAGAAGTCTTCCCATAGTGAGAAAATACTTAAAATTTCAAGTGGAAAAAAAAGCAAGATGCAAAACTATGTAACTATATATCATATTGCATACCTACATATGTGTGTTTAAGTTAAATGTCATACATATCTATGTACATTTAAGTTAAATGTACTTAGATATTGAGTACTTACATATTTGAGTATAAAACTACTATAAGAAAATACCTCAAATATGACAACGATGTCCTTAATTGGTTGCCAATTGGTAGTGAATTTCTTTTACTCTTTTATGTATTTCTAATAATGTACATATACTGGCAATGATTTGGTACAAAAAGTTAATTTAAAACATCCTATTCATTTTTCAAGATCTATCCCCAAATCCTACCTCCTCAGGAAAACTTCTCTGACGGTTGACTCTTCTTCTCCCTCCCGCATACCTCAGACCACAGCATGTACTTTCTTCAAGTACATCAGAACTGCTGTGTCTCTCTCGCTACATAATCATATCAGTATTCTGCACCAGCCCCTGCAGTAGCCCCCACAAGCACAGGAACCCCATGAAAAGAGACTGAGGCTGCCGTCCCATCTCAGTGCCTTGAATAGAGTTGGTATTGAGCACTCACTGCATTGAATCGGGTTCAGGGTGCGTAGGCAACTGTGTAGAACAGAGTGCAAATTACTCAAGCCATAAGGCCTAAGTTTACAGTTCCATAAAGGGAAAGTGCACAAGGACCATTTTCCAGTGGCCAGTGACCACCCACTTCAAATGATGGCAATAATACTAAAGGCTTTGGCATCTGCCATCTCTTTTGACCCTTACAAGAGTTCTGTGAGAGGCAGATATTCTTATTCACAAAATTAAATGATGTGTGTATGTGCCTGGCACTTAGTAGGTGAACAAATGGTAATTGTTTTATTTTCTGTGATTTGCTCAGAGTTACAGAATTCAACAGTCAGAATGCAAGGACTAGAAAGCTTTAGCCCTGTCTCCCACATTTCCTCTCTGCCACAGTCATAGGCCTGGCAAGCAACTGCCTTTCTTCTCTCCAAGGATTCCTGGGGTGGATCTGCCCTGGCAGCTAAAAAGGGTGAACACCCTCTTGATATCTTGTGCTTTTTAATCAAACAATTCAGTCACTTCTCTAGTGACCCTGATCACCATTATGGTTCCAGAAAAGATAATTAGACACTGAAAACTGAGGAACGGTATTATATATGTGGTATCATCAGCCCACAAACTTTTCAGGAACAAAATGCAGTTCTTCCTAAGATGAACGCATCTTTCATGGCCGTTATCCAGATAAGAATAGCATTCACTTACTGAATGCTGACTGTGTTCTACCAGGTAAGCTGCATGGGTTCACTCCATTTTATTACTAGAGAAACTGTATGAGGTATGCATTAGCATCTTCATTTTTCATATGTTCACTGAGGCTGAGGGAGGTCAACTAAATTTTCCAAACTTTCCAGGCTAGTAAATGACACAGCTAGGTCTGGCTGACTGCAAAAACCATGCTTTTTTCATTTTGGCATACAGGAGGTAATCAACAAATGCACAATAGCAATGGCCATAGAGTAGGATATCAATAAAAAATCATATACTAATAACAATATAGTAGGTGCTTTAAGAATATAGGTTGACCTGTGACTTTTGTGTCTTCACTTGTTTTGCCATCTTAAGGTGGATGAGAGAAGAGAAAAGAAGGATGAAAGACATTCTTGTCCCATAAACTGTTATTTATTTACCATCTACCAGAGTCAAAATAAGCATCAAAATCCAGAACCTCCATAGTCAATCCAAGTCTAGTTGAACCTTAATTCCTCGCTAGGCCCTTCAAATGGAGAAGGCACATCGCCAGCCCTTCCTTTTGCAGAACTTGACCTTCCATTCCGTCCCCCGCCCCCAGCTTTCCCAGCCTTTCTTCTTGTGCCCTCCTGACACAGTGGCCGCCACTGCAGGCAGATCAACTGAAGGTGAGTGAACACACTTGGAATGAACAAGGAGCCTAGGGGACAAGGTCAGGGGCTGCGTATCTGTCAGCCTTGAGGCAACAGGAGCAAAGATGGGAACTGCAAAGGGGAGGAGAAGCCTGTGGTTTTGGGGAAATCAGCTTGGCTGGTTGATGTGGCAGTCCCTAGTCTTTGGAGAGGTAGTGGGCAGAATAATCACGCTGCTCCCTAAAGCTGAAATTTGGGTTTTCTCCTTTTGTTCAGGCTACAGTGCTGTTTCTACCACCTGCCAGGGGCCAGCTGCCAGCTCCTTTGGGAAGCATTGTTTCATTTTAAAGCAGGGGTGGAGGGAAGATGGAGCAACTCCGGCTCTTTTCTTTCCGGAGAGCATTTTGTTCCTTCGGCTGTCAGGAAGCCTTTGTACAGACAGGTCTTTATTCCCAGAGCAGAAGAACTGGAGACAAGCATTAGACATTTGCCAATTCTTGATCACTTTCCTCACCCTTTATACTTTGTTCTCCTGAAATTTGTTTAGACCATGTCTTTTTCTTGAAAGGCTTTGAGACCTTTTACAAAATAAGGCTTATCTACAGTAAGGCTATAAAATACGAGCAGAAAAGAGGAAGCCCAGGTCAAGGTGAGAGGCAGCTGTACATATTTTAAATGTAAAAATAAGCAAAGATGCTGTGATTAAGATTTAAAAATTAACTTTTGTAATTAAACTAAAAATTAAGCTTTAAAAATTGTCTGAGATGCCTGCCCATTAAGATGAGAGACACAGCATGTTACATTAATGGTCAGACTAGGATCAAAGAGGAATTTGATGTTCACTTGTCACTTTGGGCATCTGTTTATACCTGCCTTGAAACTGTCCAGGCCACAGTCGTTATGGATGTTTTAGATGAAATATGACTCGGCAGCTCTGAAAAGTCATTCAGGCAGACATTAGGGAGGATAGATGTGAAATTATTTTCTATGTTGACTCTCAATCCAGCCAAAGAAGAAATCTACTGTTTGGGATCCTCAATTCTCTAAAAAGGGTGTTAACTTATTCCCTTCTTCAGCTAGCTGTTTCATCAAGTCTCAGAATACTTAACTGGCAACATATGAAAATTATACACTTTGTGTCTGATAAGGATTATGACCTCGAGTGTTTTTCCCACCCTGTATCCATCAAGTTTATTAAGGTAAGTGATATTATGGAAGAAGCAGGGATAACTCAAAAGATTTCTCATCTAACCTTCTTCCAGATACAGAATATCACCATGGGATGAAGTCAGATCAGTTGAGACGTGAATGATTTTGATGGCACTATTTAGTGGCCTCCCCATCACCCTCCCAAGGCCTTCTCTAAACTCCTTAAATATTTTTACTGAGTTGCCCACTGTTGTGATATTATCAACCTGTAATGAGAGGTGATTTAAAGAAATAGTCCCTTAAATATAGTGCCCCCTCACTGATAATCCAGGCAGTTCTCAGCCCAAGAAGTCTCGAGGGAAGTGAATCTGAGACCAGAAATCAGAACCCTTCTGAGGAACAGGCCAGCTCTCATATTTTGGACACAGACTGGTAGGGCTGGCCTGATTTTCCATTTAGAATCAGCTGATTTGAAGCTTATAGTTGAATCCAGTCCCCAAGTCAGAAAGTGTACAGGACTTCGCTGTCTATGCCTGAAGAAGCCTCAGTGCCTGTGGACAAGGCTACTAGAGTTCTTATATTGCCTCACCTTTTCCTCAGTTCAGTTCAGACGCTCAGTCGTGTCTGACTCTTTGCAACCCCCTGCAGCAGGCCAGGCTTCCCTGTCCTTCACCAGGTCCCGGAGTTTGCTTTTCTTTTCACCTTTTCTTAGCTGTCTTTAATTTTGTGAGTTAATCCTTAAGTTTCTTTATTTCATTATGTTGCCATTAGTTCTTTCTGGAACAAAGTGGGATTGATAAGCACATCTCTTAGCATACTGCTTCCTCAAAGGAGACAGAGGTTTTGCTGGCACTAAACTCTGAAAGAAATATCCAGCGTGGGGGCATAACTCAGAGACGACTGAGTGATGGAATGAACAAGATCTTAAATGATAATTTTAATAATTTTATAATGAGTATAGAAACACTCTTTTCTCACTTTAAAATAAATCTTTGACAAAAGTAAAAGGCTTCTGAAATTGCTCAGAGGCCAACAACAGCAAAATGGATATGCTGTGATATATCCCATGAGGGAATACTATCATATAATAATGAATGACCTACAAATACATGCAACAATATAGAAAAATCTCACAGAGGTAATGTTGACTAAAGAAGGCAGATACAAAAGAGCACTATATGTGATTCCCTTTGTATAAAGTTCAAGGTCAATTAAAGCATCTCTGGTGTTAAAGGTCAGGATACTTGCTTCCCCTGGTGGTGGTAGTTTCTGGAAGGGGGCGCAAAGGGGGCTCCTGAGATGTAACACTAGTTTTATCTTGACCTGGATACCTGTTGCTTAGGTAGGTTTACCTTGATAAAATTAACCAAATTTATGACTTATGACTTGAGTACTTTTATTATATGTTGTTCTTCAATAAAAAACAAAACCAGGAAAGATGAGGAGGACCTACATTAAGTGAGGAGTACACTGAAGATCAGCCTCAGTATTGGAAGTGGCCATAAATCTGATTCCAGCTTCAGCTTTCAGAAGTCCAAAATAACGAAAGGCCTACTTCAAAGTCACTTCGGGCTTCCCTGAGCTTATGCATGATCATAATCATATGACCACAACCATTCCTTCTCTAAACTCCTTAAATATTTTTACTGAGTTGCCCACTGTTGTGATATTATCAACCTGTAATGAGAGGTGATTTAAAGAAATAGTCCCTTAAATATAGTGCCCCCTCACTGATAATCCAGGCAGTTCTCAGCCCAAGAAGTCTCGAGGGAAGTGAATCTGAGACCAGAAATCAGAACCCTTCTGAGGAACAGGCCAGCTCTCATATTTTGGACACAGACTGGTAGGGCTGGCCTGATTTTCCATTTAGAATCAGCTGATTTGAAGCTTATAGTTGAATCCAGTCCCCAAGTCAGAAAGTGTACAGGACTTCGCTGTCTATGCCTGAAGAAGCCTCAGTGCCTGTGGACAAGGCTACTAGAGTTCTTATATTGCCTCACCTTTTCCTCAGTTCAGTTCAGACGCTCAGTCGTGTCTGACTCTTTGCAACCCCCTGCAGCAGGCCAGGCTTCCCTGTCCTTCACCAGGTCCCGGAGTTTGCTTTTCTTTTCACCTTTTCTTAGCTGTCTTTAATTTTGTGAGTTAATCCTTAAGTTTCTTTATTTCATTATGTTGCCATTAGTTCTTTCTGGAACAAAGTGGGATTGATAAGCACATCTCTTAGCATACTGCTTCCTCAAAGGAGACAGAGGTTTTGCTGGCACTAAACTCTGAAAGAAATATCCAGCGTGGGGGCATAACTCAGAGACGACTGAGTGATGGAATGAACAAGATCTTAAATGATAATTTTAATAATTTTATAATGAGTATAGAAACACTCTTTTCTCACTTTAAAATAAATCTTTGACAAAAGTAAAAGGCTTCTGAAATTGCTCAGAGGCCAACAACAGCAAAATGGATATGCTGTGATATATCCCATGAGGGAATACTATCATATAATAATGAATGACCTACAAATACATGCAACAATATAGAAAAATCTCACAGAGGTAATGTTGGACTAAAGAAGGCAGATACAAAAGAGCACTATATGTGATTCCCTTTGTATAAAGTTCAAGGTCAATTAAAGCATCTCTGGTGTTAAAGGTCAGGATACTTGCTTCCCCTGGTGGTGGTAGTTTCTGGAAGGGGGCGCAAAGGGGGCTCCTGAGATGTAACACTAGTTTTATCTTGACCTGGATACCTGTTGCTTAGGTAGGTTTACCTTGATAAAATTAACCAAATTTATGACTTATGACTTGAGTACTTTTATTATATGTTGTTCTTCAATAAAAAACAAAACCAGGAAAGATGAGGAGGACCTACATTAAGTGAGGAGTACACTGAAGATCAGCCTCAGTATTGGAAGTGGCCATAAATCTGATTCCAGCTTCAGCTTTCAGAAGTCCAAAATAACGAAAGGCCTACTTCAAAGTCACTTCGGGCTTCCCTGAGCTTATGCATGATCATAATCATATGACCACAACCATTATTTCTTACTGTTACATTCTAATCATGTCAGCAATAAGAATGAGCTGTGTCATTTGATTTTATTATTTTCAAACACAGGAAAGCATTCTAGCTATATTAAGAAAAATCTCCTCATGTGGTTTATAAATTGAATATTATTAGTCAGTTAGTGCATGATACATATTTATTACTGCAAGAATAAAATACTATAATGATTAGTGGTATACAAAGACTTTTTTTGGTGCCAAAAACCAATTTCAGTTTTCAAGTGGTTAAATAAATAGAAAAGGAAGTCGACAATATAAATGTTAAGAGAAAATGTTAGCTAATGTACATCCTTTCTGAACCAAATAATTATTTAAACACAGAAATTTAAATAACAATGCAAGGTGGAATAATAGAGATTCAATTGTATCATATTTCTAATCCTTGTAGAATTGTTTGGTGTATTAGCATCCGTTACATTTTTAAAACGCCTTTAAGGAGTGTATTTAAATTGTCATTATTTAATTCCATTTAGGCCAAGAGTCTTTTAAGAAAAAAATCTTATTTGGGAATTCTTCACATTTTATGAGGACAAATTAAAAGCAGAATGTCAAACGCACCATATCAAAATTTCATGAGGAGGAAAAGCTCCAGAATTGTGTACAATAACATTCACAATAAACCATCTTTGGTCCAAACAAAATTTAAAAAAAATTTTTAATGAAGAAAAGAGAAAATTATTAGACACAAATGAGGAAGTCAAACACATTTTATTCTCACCAAACTTCAATGAAACAACTGACTTGACAGGACTATTTTAGGAAGACATTCTTATATATTTTTCCTCCCACAGAAGCTGAACTTTTAAGTAAAAAGCTTGTTAAAATGATGCTATACAGTGTATTAGTAAGTACATAGAATTTTCATTATTTATAATGAAAAGTATTTTAGATGTGCCCTAAAAACAAAGTTCCTTCCAGAACACATGCTACTGAAAACATTTTATTCTGAACCATATTCTGTTGTGTACACGAGTCTAGTGATGCTATTGAATGTGTCAGTTTAAAGTGAGTTTCTGTGTAGTACTAGAAGTTCCTGAGCTATAATGACAAACCTTTAAAATTTGACTACTGAAATTTTAATAATAAAATTGTCATGGCTATTTTCCTTGTCCAAAATGCCTCTAGCCTTTCAATCCACTTTCATATTAGGTAAATCTCTACTCAGCCTTTTATTTCTCTTAAAGGAAGACTCCCTATCTCACTGGCAAAGTTGTTGCTCCTCACCGCCTCCAATCCTGTACATGTTACATGATTGTAACTGTACCTGTAATTGCTGCCTGCCTCTCATCTTCCCCACTCACCTATAACTCATTCAGAGCATATAATATAGCTCATCCATCTCCTGAGCTCACACCTGTCCCAGTGCCCCTTATACAGCAATAACTGGGCATTTGCTACTTTAAAAATTCACACAGAGACTTCCCTGGTGGTCCAGTGACCAAGGCTCCATGCCCCCAATGCAGGGGAGCCAGATTGTGATGCCTAGTCAGGGAACTAGACTCCACATGATGCTAAGACCCAGCATAGCTAAATAAAGTTCACACACTGATAACTACACATGTAATCTTGGACATTACAAAATTACTAAATCTCTCGGCCCAGTATGTCAGTTGCTTCCTTTATAAAATGAGAATCATACAGTACAGGGTTGTTAGGAAGAATAACTGTAAAAGTTCCATGATGGCAGGGACAGATCCCTTTTGTTCACTGCTGAATCCCCAGTGCCTAAAACAGTGCCTGACACACACCAGGCACTCAGTAAAATATTTCCAGCCTGACCCAAGTACAATTATCCATGCAGAGTGTGTGGCACTGTGTGTGACCTACAGGCCTCAATCAGTGTTAACTATTATTAGTAACTTTCTATTCTGATCAGGGTCTACCTCACTGAACACACATGGGGACTGGAAAATTATCACTCTTTTAAGATGACATTTTCCTGGGCATGTAGCTATTCCCTTAATCACCCCTACTGAGCCCTCCCTCCTTCACAGACCCTCCCTGCCAATCTTAGTCCCCAGGAAGCAGGGGTCTCTTCTGAATTACTACAGTATGCACTGTTAGGGATCCTTGCTGGACCCCGATCCTGAGTTGCCAACTGGCCTGTGAACACCCAAAGTGCTTTCTGTCAGCCCTTAAACAATGCAGAGGGACTGATGGTTGGTCTACCTACTTACCTGAACAGGGCAGCTGTTTCATGACCCTCTGCCTTTAATACATCCTTCATCTGCATGCACATCCTTAACTTCACTCTCTCCCTCTATCCTTGTCTCAGCTGCTTCACCTCCCTGTAAAAGGCTGCTCGTAATTTACTAGATCCCACCTTTGGGGCGTGGTTCAGTTCAGTCTGTTTTAAGTTCACCTAGGCATTCTCACCCCAGCACTCCCTGGCAACCCCATAGAACTATTGAGGTCCCTCGAGATCTGGCTTCCTCCAAGAGGAACCATCAGGGTTGTCAGATTTCACCGTTCTCTAAGCAGCCCTTGAGGCCTGGAGTTCCCCAGCCCATCACCATACAGCATGCCTTTCCAGCTCCTCCTGCTTCCTATTTGTCTTCCTGGAAAACCCCATACTCCACTCACTGAGCCCAGGCTGAAGCCCACAGGTGTCTCCCTTGGTGTTTAGAAGAGACAATATTCCATGATGGAGGGGACTGGGTGAAGAACCTAATCCCACAATTGCTTAAGGTGCTGAAAGAACGGTACTGACCTGAGGCTGCGCTTAAGCAAAGAGTTCAAGAAGCAGGTAGTGATGGTCTCCACGGATGAATTTTAAGTGCCTACAGCTGCTGGGAGGAATAGCTGGCCCCAGGGTGTGCAATGGAACAGCACAAGTGAGTTTCTGTGGCCCTGGACTTTGGTAGGCATCAGAGATGGGCCCAAGGGTCTTCAGAAGCCTCCACTATGCTGGCCTTTGGGATTCATGGAGAGTGTAGATTTGGGGCCTCATATGCACAGTTCATCCACCTGGTGCAGGTTTGGACAGTCCCTGCTGCCCAGCCTTTTGGTCAAAGCTTTTCCCCTCAGCTGTGGGGTCCCCAAGGACTTCCCACGTGGCACCGGCGATAAAGACCTTACCTGACAATGCAGAAGACACAAAGGATGTGGGTTTAATCTCTGGGTCTGGAAGATCCCCTGGAGGAAGACATGGCAACCCACTCCAGTATTCTTGCCCAAACAATCCCATGGACAGAGGAGCCTGGTGGGCTACTGTCCATGAGGTCTCAAAAGAGCTGGATATAACTGAGTGACTAAACAACGATAACTTCCCAGCATAGAGTATAACCCAGGAGACTAAGACAGAGTTCTTGTGGCTGAGGAGCCTAGAGGAGTAAAAGACGCCTTCTGCATGCATGCATGCTCAGTCACTTCAGCTGCGTCCAACGTGGTGAGCCCTATGGACTGTAGCCTGCCAGGCTTCTCTGCCCATGGGATTCTCCAGGCAAGAATACTGGTGTGGGTTGCCATGCCCTCCTCCACAGGGAAGACACCTTCCCTGCCATTTAAATGTATCTCATCCATCCTTCAGAATCCCCTAAGGAAATGCCATGCTCTCCAGAGGCTTCTCCAGGGAAGCCACTCTGCTTTGAGTATCCTTTTGTACTGTGCCCCTTCAGGGGCTGTGTAATGCAGGAGAGGAGGGACTGAAGGAAGAGGGAGCACCACCAGATTCAGAATTTATGCCTGGGTGCCCTGAGCAAACAGACTTTACCCCACGGCCTTGGAGTGCTGGACACTTCTGAGCATCTGCATCTCCCAGGAGCTCCTGACAGGCAACCAGCACTTAGATGATTGTTTGTAACTAAGGAACTTTGCAAATTTGACTTTTGCAAACTTTTATGCAAATTTGACTCTTTTTTTAGTATTAAGCTGTTTCTCCAGAGATGTGAGCTGACCTCTGGATCTTGCAACATTATGGGGGATGTTCACGGTCTGCTCAGTTAAAGGAGCAGTGAGCATTGCTTTGGAAAATCCTCTAAGCCCTGCCTGTAAAACCCTAAGACTCAAGGACAGTTTCCTGTTTCTGTCTCTCTTGTACACATCAAATGTGCCAATGCTCACAGTTAAAAAAGAAATATTAATAGTTTCCTAACTCTGTGATTTATGGTCTGTTTGGTTTTGGAAAAGTCAATTCTCTGAGCCTTGGTTCTCTCATCTGTAAAATGGAGGTTAATTTATCTTTCATGTTGTGAGGATTAGGGTTGATGTTTTTAGCAGTGCCTGATAGTTCTACAACTATAGTAAGAATTATAATGCATACGTGTGCTTAGTTGCTCAGTCATGTTTAACTCTGTGAGCGCATGGAGCCTGCCAGGCTCCTCCATCCGTGGAGATTCTCCAGGCTAGAATACTGGAGTGGCTTGCCATGCCTTCCTCCAGGGGATCTTTCCAACCCAGGGACTGAACCCAGGTCTCCCGCTTTGCAGGCAGATTCTTTTATCTGTGCCGTCAGG
>SJYC01108600.1:0-18643 GCA_006408675.1 Madoqua kirkii
CCCTCAGCTGTGGGGTCCCCAAGGACTTCCCACGTGGCACCGGCGATAAAGACCTTACCTGACAATGCAGAAGACACAAAGGATGTGGGTTTAATCTCTGGGTCTGGAAGATCCCCTGGAGGAAGACATGGCAACCCACTCCAGTATTCTTGCCCAAACAATCCCATGGACAGAGGAGCCTGGTGGGCTACTGTCCATGAGGTCTCAAAAGAGCTGGATATAACTGAGTGACTAAACAACGATAACTTCCCAGCATAGAGTATAACCCAGGAGACTAAGACAGAGTTCTTGTGGCTGAGGAGCCTAGAGGAGTAAAAGACGCCTTCTGCATGCATGCATGCTCAGTCACTTCAGCTGCGTCCAACGTGGTGCAGCCCTATGGACTGTAGCCTGCCAGGCTTCTCTGCCCATGGGATTCTCCAGGCAAGAATACTGGTGTGGGTTGCCATGCCCTCCTCCACAGGGAAGACACCTTCCCTGCCATTTAAATGTATCTCATCCATCCTTCAGAATCCCCTAAGGAAATGCCATGCTCTCCAGAGGCTTCTCCAGGGAAGCCACTCTGCTTTGAGTATCCTTTTGTACTGTGCCCCTTCAGGGGCTGTGTAATGCAGGAGAGGAGGGACTGAAGGAAGAGGGAGCACCACCAGATTCAGAATTTATGCCTGGGTGCCCTGAGCAAACAGACTTTACCCCACGGCCTTGGAGTGCTGGACACTTCTGAGCATCTGCATCTCCCAGGAGCTCCTGACAGGCAACCAGCACTTAGATGATTGTTTGTAACTAAGGAACTTTGCAAATTTGACTTTTGCAAACTTTTATGCAAATTTGACTCTTTTTTTAGTATTAAGCTGTTTCTCCAGAGATGTGAGCTGACCTCTGGATCTTGCAACATTATGGGGGATGTTCACGGTCTGCTCAGTTAAAGGAGCAGTGAGCATTGCTTTGGAAAATCCTCTAAGCCCTGCCTGTAAAACCCTAAGACTCAAGGACAGTTTCCTGTTTCTGTCTCTCTTGTACACATCAAATGTGCCAATGCTCACAGTTAAAAAAGAAATATTAATAGTTTCCTAACTCTGTGATTTATGGTCTGTTTGGTTTTGGAAAAGTCAATTCTCTGAGCCTTGGTTCTCTCATCTGTAAAATGGAGGTTAATTTATCTTTCATGTTGTGAGGATTAGGGTTGATGTTTTTAGCAGTGCCTGATAGTTCTACAACTATAGTAAGAATTATAATGCATACGTGTGCTTAGTTGCTCAGTCATGTTTAACTCTGTGAGCGCATGGAGCCTGCCAGGCTCCTCCATCCGTGGAGATTCTCCAGGCTAGAATACTGGAGTGGCTTGCCATGCCTTCCTCCAGGGGATCTTTCCAACCCAGGGACTGAACCCAGGTCTCCCGCTTTGCAGGCAGATTCTTTTATCTGTGCCGTCAGGGACAATGCATAGAGCCTTTACTTTTTGTTATTCTATGTGCTTCACATGTGAAAGGGATTAGGTATGCCACCACAAAATATGCCACTTTAGCATAATGAGTATTTTGAGCTGAAGGCAACTGAGAATCAGCAGATGCAGGATAAGTTCTGTGCCCTCCCTTTATCTGCCTAAAACCAGGGCACACGGTTTTCTTGGTTAAGGTGTTTCTCCCACTTCCTTGTACCAGGAAAAGGAGAATGACTTTTATCACTGGAGATGAAGAGTTGACAAAGAGATGAGTTTGCATGCACAGGCCTTACTAAAATAACCCTTATCTTCTATCAGCACCCCCATATTTCCCCATATATTTCACTTCTCCACGATGTATAACCCCCTGAAGCCCAATGCCCCTCTCCTTCGTGAAAATGGTTCATAAGCCCCCAAGTCTAACCACTTTCTTGTTTCAGATCTTTTTTGTGAAATCTTGTGCATGTAAATATTAATGATCATTGTATGCCTTTTCTGTTTATCTGTCTTAAATTAATTTAATTCACAGGTCCTGGTTACTGAAAATTAAGGGTAGAGGAAAAGGTTTTCAGCCCCAACATATGAATTCACTCATTTAATGCTCTTAACAACCCTATGAGATAAGTGCTATTATCCTAACTTTACAGAGGAGGAAACAGGCACACAAAGAGTTTGAAGGACCTGCCCCAAATTTCATGGCCCATTAGTCGTGACGTCTTTGAGATCCAAATTGCTCAGGCATTCTGATTCCATGGTCCATCTCTTAGCCTTTGCTTAATAAATAGTAGTTTTTACATTAGCTAGCAATTAACAGTAACTATTCTCATGGTTAAAAATCTATACATTCTCTACCTTAAAGAAATATATAAAAATATATATATAAAGAAAGAATATAAAGAACTATTCTGAAGATAACCCTTTCTATTTTTCAATTGAAAGATATTTGAAGCTGGGGAAAATAAAAAAGTTTTTCAAAAGTGATGCTGCAGGGAAAACATGGAAATTACTATGTGGAATGTTTAGGATCCTGAAATATGGTGGACAAATCTCAGACTTCCCCTTAAGTTATTTTGTAGGAGGTTAAGTTCCAGCATAAAATACTAACTAGAATATACACTTCTGCCTCAACAATATTCATTTTAAAACTTGTAATTTAAATTAAACATCTTCATTCCAGTTTTTCATCCCACAGCTTGACTTGTTTTAACTTCCCCAAAGCTTCCATGCAAATCCACTTTACTTTTCCATCACAAATCGTGGAGCTATTGTTTTCCTGGAATTGAGGAGAGAATTTATTCAAATTTGACCTAAAGCTATAGATAATAAGCCACTGTAAACAGTTCCCCAGACACACAACTGTGTCCCTGCCCAATATAGTAGCCCCAAAGGAATTCTTATGGCCTAGTTATATCCTCTGGGGATGGGGGTGGGGGTATTCAAACCGAATATGCTGACACTGCACTGACTATATAGCAGGCACCCTGTAATGACACCTTTGGACAACACAGAAAATGATTGTGTTCCAAGGATGGGCTATAATGAGAGGGGAGGGTACCGAGAGCCACAGGCGGCATTGTTTCCAATCTAACAACACAACTGGGGGTGGGGGCAGGGGCAGGTGTGTGCCTGTGTTCAAAGTAATAGATACTGCTATAGTATTTCTGCACAAGGCTTGTGAGGAGAGCATGAAGTTTGAAGAGCCAACCAGCATCAGGAGATTTCTAGTTCCCCTGCAAAAGTAGTATAAGTAGGCAGCGCAGCCCAACCAATGGAATTCTGTACGACACAGAATAAAATTTCTTTCAGATTTACAGATTTCCTCTTCCCTGAAGCTCTATTACTTGGACAAAAGGCAGGGCCTCTTGTAGCCTTGGTTTCTTTATCTACTAAATGGGGATAAATTATAACAGCTAACTAACTCATAGATTATTGTGACATACACTGACAAACACACACATATACACACCAATAACATTTCTGTTTTTAGACAGAAAAGGAAAAATAGAACCTACACAGTACCTGGTTCATAGTAAATGAGTAATAAATGTTAGCTTCTCCCTATGGAGAAGCCCTCAAGTTCCCCTTAATTTGATGGAAAAAAAAGTGAAATCAGCCCATTTGGAATGAAAATGAAACCCAACCTTTCATGTGCTCTATGAAGACAAGATCCATTCAGACAAAAGAAAGAGCTCAAAGCCGAGCAGCATCACTCTATAATCCTTTACAGAATGGTGACACTTGGCTGATTTGTCAAAAATCCTGCTACATATCCACACTGGGTGCTTCTAATGAATGTCAGATTTTAAGAATCAATGACATTGACATTACTCCATGGAGCAAAGACTGACGGCCCAACTTATAAATTCCCTGATGCATGTATTAGCAAGAAGGCAAGATGAGTTTTCTGTTCACTGGTCTTGTTCTGCTGTCAAATTCTGGGGGACTTGCATTTCAAGCAATATATCTAATCTCTTTAAATTAAATTATCTTCCTTTCACCAGCCAGAAAATTTTTTTAGAAGAATATTATCAACTAAGTGGATCAGAAAATGCGGGTTTAAGTCTTGCTTTCTTGGTGAAAAGATATTAAAATGAATGTTATTCCCCAGATAAATGATGTGTTCCAAGGGTCATACACTACAGCTGTTAGAAAGGTTTTTAAAAGAACCTTCAAATCAAAGGAGGAGACGCATATAAAATTGGAGAGAATTTCCTTCTTCAAACGAATAGTAGGGGTGTTTTGCTTTCATCAGAACAATGATAACCTCCCTGTCTCAATCTGGCATCTCCACTGATATTAATTAATCACCAATACTATTGAATTGTGAGGATGTGTGTAAAACATTTTTTCTGTATTAAAAATACTCTCAGCTTACCAGTTCATTGAGAAGTTGTTTTTAAATTAAAATGCTAAGCTCTGCCTTTGCCTCATCTTGTTATCATATGGCCTGTTTACTAAACCTTTTTTGTGGTTATGGTCACAAATATTGATTCCTATTTGGCGTAGAAAATGCTCATTTTGAGTTCCTGCCCCATACATATTTAAAGGTTAAAAATTTCCTTGTGTTTTCAAAGCTAAAACATTCTAAGCCAAATTTGTCCAAAGTCTTCTGTCTAATAACTGGAACCCAATCCTCTTGTCACCCTATAAAGCCAAGCTGAAATCTGTATTCTTACCTTTTTCTTAGGCCTTATTATAAGGCCTTCTTCACGAACTCTAGAGCAGGGTTTGGCACATTGTTTTTCTATTAAGGATAAGATAACAAATAGTTTAGGCTCTGTGGGCCATATGGTTTCTGTTGCAACTATTCAGCTCTATGGTGCCATATGTGTGTGCTAAGTCACTTGAGTCATTTCTGACTCTTTGCTACCCTATAGACCATAGGTCGCCAGACTCCTTTGTCCATGGGATTCTCCAGGCAAGAATAGTGAAGTGGGTTGACATGCCTTCCTCTTCCCAACCCAGGGATCAAACCCACTTCTCTTACATCTCCTGCACTGGAAGGTGCCATGCAAAAGCAGCCGAAGACAATAAGTAAATGAATGAGTGTGATGTGTCCCGATAACTGTGTGTTGGTTAGACTCACAATGCACACATCACAAGCCATGTTTATTATCTTATTGCCAAGACCAAATTCCAAATTTGTTAAAGTATAGAACCAACTTACCCCACACTGCTAGCCAATTGAAGTCATCATATCAAGTAGTTTCTTAAAAGATACCCAATAATTGATCAAGTGATAGGTGGAGGAAGGAATGTATATACTTCAATGGGATCCTCCTGGAAACTTCTGATTAATAGCACCAGCATTGTGGCTAGATAGCTTTAGTTCTACAAATGGTGACATATACAACTGCATGTTCTGAGGAAGCTCTGAGGGTCTTAGAATGTTTCACTCCCTTTTCCCCTATTTTATCCAATATCCAATTGATAGGGAGTGTTATTGCTAGTAAATAATTCTAGGAAATTAGATTGCAAGATTAAAATCACCAAATTGTTTTCTTGGTTAGAAAATATTAAAGAACACTTGCTTTTAAGTGAAACTTGCCAATACTGAAGACTGAGGGGATATAACAAACCCTAAAAGAGATTTCACCATGCTTGAACATTGTGGGATTGCTGGAAGCCCCTAGTGAGCTAAATCTTTCAAGTAAGATAGAAAGATAACATTTTCATTATACCTGACAGCTCTCTGAGAGTGTGCCATCCTGTTTCCATATTAGATTAGAGAAAGCATGGGATTTAATACCTGACCATAGAGCTGCTGTCTTGAAGACAGCATATATACTGTACCACCTATGATAACACATGTCATTTCACAGTTAGAAAGTACTAAGCAATTACTAAATGGCAGACAGTATTAATTCAGCTAATATGCCTGCTTATGCAAGAACTCTTTGTTCTATAATCTAGTCAAGTCTAGACTGCCATTACAAAATGAGCCATGGTTTTCACTCCACGATACAGGTAGAACTAAAATAACCTTGCAAAGGCAGAATTTTTTCCCTCCTATCAATGAACTTATGCATTGGAGATTATAGTGCTCTGGAAGGTAATTCTCTCTGAAGGCGTATAATCTGTCGTATGTAGATTTATACCCTCCAAGGAAGGAGATGAATTTTCTCCTGCACCAGGTCAATAACGTAACATGTGACTTCACTATGACCAAGGAGAACATGGATGAATTTTGAAGGTGAGATCAACAGCTTTTCATGAAGAACAAGCAACTCTGCGTGAATTTCATGAAAACATCAGCCTTCTTTTTCAGGATAATAACAGAAAGTCATGGGCGTGGCCAGATTGACAGGTGCCTCAGTGGCCCAAAGAAGAACTCTGAGCCACAGAATCAAGAATAAAGTCAGAGACTGGAATGTGAACACAAGTTTTGGATTTAAATGACTGAGACTAAATGTGAATCTTATGAATGATTTTAAATCTGAAAATAAATCTAAAAATTAAATTTACTGTGGAAATAGTATAATATGATCATTAAGAGGCTAGACTGTAGCCCCAATCAAGTTTAGTATGACTCCCAGCTCAGCCATTCTCAGCTATTTGACCTCTAGCACACAGAGCACTCTGAGGCTTATTTTATAGATGAGGTCTTAATCTAAATAAGATGGATAATCATAGTACTCACCTGTGCTATTGTGAGACTAAATGGAATAATGCATCAAAAGTACTTGCCCAGTGTCTTATGGTTGCTGTTTAGTCACTAAGTTGTGTCTGATTCTTTTGTGACCCCATGGACTGTAGCCTGCCAGATTCCTCTGTCCATGGGATTTCCCAGTAAGAATACTAGAGTGGGTTGCCATTTCCTTCTCCAAGGGATCTTCCTGACTCAAGGGTCAAACCTGTATCTCCTGCACTGGCAGGCAGATTCTTTACCACTGAGCCACTAGGGAAGTCCAGATTCTTTATCACTGAGCTGCCAGGGAAACCCAATGTCTGCAGCAGAGTAAACCCAAACACTCAAGATATGGTATTTTATGGAATACTTGTGACCAGAATAGAATAAAGCACAAGAGTACCTCCTCCATGAAACATGACCCAGCTATGCCTGCCAGCACTTACTTCTTTTCTGACCATCAACAATATTCAACTATTCATGCATCAAGATTTTATTGAGCACCTCTGTATTCCAGTTGCTTGACTAATCAATAATAACAAATTAGACGCCTTCTGTCAGCCTGGATACTCTCTACATTACTCTCTAGGAGGGAAAGGAAAATATCTAAAAGGCAGAATGTGTAAAGTTCCACAACAGAGGTATGAACACTAAGCAAGAGGGAGGGTAGAAGAAGGCAAAGAGATCTCCCTGGAGGAAATCACAGACAGTTGCCTAGAATGGGTAGCTTTTGACTTGGGCACAGAAGGATGGATAGAAGTTTTTCAGATGGAGGTGGACGAGGAAGAAGTGAATTCCAAATTAAAGTTCAGTTCAGGAAAGAGGCAGGAGTGGTCCAGCACTGGATCCACATAGGGCCCAGTGAGGACTCTCTTTGCACTGGATGACATGGGGATGGAAAGAAGTGTTAGTAGAAGTTGCTGAAACAATATGGTGGGAACAGTGTGTGGATCCCAAGTGCCAGGCTGATTCAGAAGAATTTGCCCTGCAAGAGGCATGTTTTCTTAAAAAAAAAAAACAAAAGAAAGAAAGAAAACACCCATCAGTGGTGAAATAGGATAAGGACTGAGACAAAGCTAAAGACTTTACCATTAGGAAACCACCAAATGCAGTTCCTCAGAAATAAGAAAAGCAGAAGCCAAGTACTGTTGCTTGAGGAGTTAGAAGTCAGTAAGGAAATGTGTTTTGACTTTTTTTTTTAAAGAAATTTGGCCATAGCTTGATATAAGAAGTAATGGGTTTTGTGTTTATTTTTGTCTCAACAAAAGGGAGGCTTAAGCTTATTTTAGGCTAAGGGAAGAGAGCCAGAAGTGGCAGGAGAAAGAAAGAATGTATAGTAAAACTATTCTCTCCAAAAACATACTTCATACGAGCCATGAAGTTTCTTACTTTGAAGAGTTTGAATTTTGCAAAGATGAAGCAATTTT
Organism: Madoqua kirkii; assembly: GCA_006408675.1. Taxonomy (NCBI): domain Eukaryota; kingdom Metazoa; phylum Chordata; class Mammalia; order Artiodactyla; family Bovidae; genus Madoqua; species Madoqua kirkii. Next base: position 7,997 of record SJYC01108600.1, read on the forward strand.
GTTCTGCAGACACAAGAGTGAGACCAAGATAGTGAGTGGAAATACTTGAAGATCCTCCGGTTCAAAGGGGGAAGACTGGAAGCTCTCAAGTTGGAGTCTTCAGCAGTAAAGATGATGGGACGTAATCTTCTGCAAGTGCAAAGAATGGAAATAGGCACCGGGGTCTGAGAAGTCTAGACAATGGTTGGTTCGGTCATTATGGAGAATGCAAAAGGAAGTTGACAACAAATTTATAGAGCCAGAGGTCAGCTAGGGAAATACAGATCAGTAATGGGCCCATTACCACTGTTTTCACAACTTTCTCTAAACCTGGCAGACTAGAAGGCAGGCAATACACCTTCCTCAGGTCAGAAATTATCAAGGGGGAATGGTGGACATCAGTGATGGTGGGAGATGATAGGGAACAATGAATTCTATGAAAGGAAGGAATAGATGACCATTGAGTTTGGCCCAAAGGGAAGAAAAGTGGTTCCAAGAGGGGGCTCATGGGACTGGTGGTTTTGATGCTGAAGACTGGCAAGTGCCTCATGAGGGGCTAGTGCAGAAAGTGGAAGCTGGGAGTAAAGAAAGGTAGAAGGTGAGGGATTCCATTTTCTGGCCCACAATTGATGATACTGAGAAGGCCAAAATATTTGGTAGCTAAAACTTGCTTGCATTCATGTCCATACTTGATTTAGACTATCAAATACATTACATCAGTGTAATAAGATTGTGAGTTTCCTGAAAGCAAGCATAACACACTCCTTTCTTTCAAAATGCTGAAACGTGTAACAGAAAGAAGGCTTGTATCAGTGACCAATAATTATTGATGAATTGAACTGAGACTCATTGACAGTCATGACATTTGACTCCTCACGGTCACTATTTTCCTCTGTAACTGTCAAGTATTCCACTATGAGAGATGCAACCAGGACATTTTACAGGTCCCTTTGAGGCATCTAAATTCCATTCCTGGCACTTAGAATTTAGAATATGCTTACAGATTCATAGAGCCACCCCTATGGTAGCTCTTATCCATCCAGAGTTTGAAAAATAGTTTATTGCTGTAGTTAAATTATGGCTTTTAGAAGCCAACAGCCCTGGATTCTAGTTTGAGCCCAGGTCACTTATTAAGAATATGTGTGTATATGCTCAGTTGCTCAGGTTGTATCTGGCTCTTTGCGACCATGCCTGCCAGGTTCCTCTGTCCATGGAATTTTCCAGGCAAGAATATTGGATAGAGTTGCCATTTCTTTCACCAGGGAATCTTCCCAACCCAGGGATTGAAGCCACATCTCCTATACTACAGGGAGATTGTTTACCACTGTACCATTTGGGAAACATTAAGAGTGTGACCCTCTGTTAAGTATCTAGCTTCTCTATTCTCTGTCTCCAATCTGTTAAAATAAAAGTAATGGAGGGATACAGTACAAACCTCATGAGATCCTTGTGTTAAGCATAGAGCCTGCTACAAACAACAGTGACTGTTTAGAAACATACTCTGTAGTGCTTACGCCACCGTTAAGCTTTAAGCAGAATCCTGGAGAATTTTGATAGGAGAAAGAGAAATCTCATGACCTCTACAAATCTTATGATCTCTCTTTGCATCAGTCTCCTAATCTGAAAATAAGAATAATATAATGCCTATTCAGAGAGTTGAGACAATCATTCACTGAGTTAATATTTGTAAACTGCTTAAAACAAAGTCTGAGAGCGATAAGCACCCTTCAGGTATTCTTAGGGACTCTGGATTTGTGAATGAAAGGTTCACCTGTCATTTGCAGTTTCTTTCTCTTCAGGAAGATTTTAGGAATAAACGTGTGGCCCTGGTTATGAAAGGCCTAGACTATAAGCCAGCTTCTAAGCACGGCTTCTCTGAGCAGGCTGCTATCTCCCCATTACCTTTACATAGCAAGCTAAAGGAAAACTACAAACTCTTCTCATTACTAACTTCTTCTTTCCAGTTCCCATCAACACCATGTTGGCTCCTCTCCCAAGAAGACAGCCCACAACTCCCAAGCTGCTCTCTGCTGGGTTGCAGTGTCTTGTCCTATCACATGGCAGATGGTCTGTGCTTGTATCCAAAGGTTCTCACAAAGAGAATCAGGTTGACCTTTGAAGTTCCTGTGCTTCCCAACTCAGGACACATGAGTGAGACTCATAGGTGGAGAGCAATGGGAAAATGTCAGATGACTCGAGTTCAAGTCCATGTAATTTTCTAGTTTCAGAGAAGATGCAAGAAGGTGCACCTCCAGACAAATCAGCCCAAAGAAGCCTTCTAATTCATCAGTGGAGTGACAAGGGCTCTGCTGGGTCAGCCTCAGAGCTGAGCGGGGACTAGCAGGACTAGTAACAGAAAATGACTTGAAGGATTAAAAAGGAAAAGCGGGATGGCTTCTTTTCATCTCTGAAAGAAAAACTGTGCAGGCTAGTCTCAGCAGAATTGCCAAGTAGGCACATTTCATGGAGAAACACTGTCTTCTCTTCTCTCTCCTTCCATTGCCATGCCTCTGCCACACTTCTACCCCATCCCTTGACTCTTCTCAGACTTTTCAGGCTCTCAGAACTGGCCAAGTTAGCTCACAAAACAGGAACAGTGGCAGAAATATCCATCATAAGGAAAAAAAATGCCATCATAGGAAAAATCAAAACTGAGTTTAATTTTCTTAACTAATTTAATAAAATAAAACTGTCTTTAGTTTGCATTGCACATTAGAGACAATGGAGCATTACGTTTTCTGTACTTGGGGCCTCTACGGTTCTGAAAGCATTGCCTCTGACCTGCTTGCCTTGGACTTTAGACGCACTGGTCCCTCAGGGCACTGATACAACTTGCTGAAGCTGATAACTAAATGATACCAAAATGTTTGTGACTACCAAGGCATTAGAATAGGAGCTCCATCCTGAAAACTCATTTGTATCTTAATAGGAACTTCAAGGGGATGGATGGATGGATATCAGATAGATAGATAAAAGCAAGGGAGAATTCCAGGCACCTTGACAGATCAGAAAAGTAGATATTTGTAGAAAGAACTCTTTCCGCTTCCCTCAAAGCTATTGTATTAGTGGCTGTGGTTGATTCTGGAGTCTGTCTGTGCAGGCCGTTTTCATCTAACTTTTCAATAACAAGTCTGGCAGTGGGGCTAGTGGGTAACGGTGGGGGAAACACATCATTTGAGTCCTTTACTTCCACCTGATCTTCAGTTATCCACAGAAAGTAACCCTAGGCACCTTTCCTACTGTGCTGATCGTTTATTTTTCTTCTACAGTCTGTATCCAAATATATAATTTTTCCTTTTCTTGGTTTGTAAACGGCTCAGTCACTAGGGAAAAAAAGCACAGTGATTACTAATGGGAGATGCCACTAAAGTTCCAGCTGTGAACACGAGCAATCCAAGATGACCCATCATCTAAATGTCAATGCAAACACCATGCCATTCAGAATGAAACAAGGAAAGGTACATGCAGACAGTCAGAATATATTACCAATTGCATATTTAGCTCCAGAACTTGTGAATCTTTGCAAAGAAATTTAGGGGCTTCTCGCTTGATTAAATAGCCTGTGATGGAGGATTCGGTTGTTCCCCACAATAGCTGCGTGCAAATGATAGATTCACATGGACTACAGCATTGGGAGCCCTTAGGGGGCTGCACATTTTTAAGTAATTCTGCCATTGTTTTTGCATAGTAATGGAAACGTACATTCTGTTGGGATGTGATCAGAATGAAACAAGGAAAGGTACATGCAGACAGTCAGAATATATTACCAATTGCATATTTAGCTCCAGAACTTGTGAATCTTTGCAAAGAAATTTAGGGGCTTCTCGCTTGATTAAATAGCCTGTGATGGAGGATTCGGTTGTTCCCCACAATAGCTGCGTGCAAATGATAGATTCACATGGACTACAGCATTGGGAGCCCTTAGGGGGCTGCACATTTTTAAGTAATTCTGCCATTGTTTTTGCATAGTAATTGGAAACGTACATTCTGTTGGGATGTGATTCTTATTAGAAGAGAAAGTAGCTGCTCTCTGCTAGAGGATTCTATTCATTTAGGGTCACAGGGACTTAAAAACAGAGGAAGAGCCTGTATTTATGCTCTAAACGGGGGTGGGGGGGGTGGGGGGGGAATCTGCATTGAACACCAGAAAATCTCTAGCCTGCATTAAAAGCTAACTTTTACTTTCTACTTTCATTTGCCTCTTTTCCCAGCTTCCTATTATTTATTTAGCCTGATTCTGCCTTGTGAATAAGTGACTCCCTAATGACTGAGTAGTAACTAGAGTTAAATTAGTCATGTAAGAGCAGCAAATTAGTAAATGGCACCCCCGTTACCAGAGAAAGCCTGTATCATGCGATGCGCTTAATGCGCTATTATCATCCAGAAGCAGGAGCTGTCCTGTGTGTATGATGCGTCTCAGCGGTCCTGCTCAGCACACGCCACGAGGCTTGGCTAGGATGGAAAGCTGTGGGGTCATCTCACCATACCCTCCCGCCTGTGTCTCCCCTGTGTTTCTTGAATATTTGAGTGAATGCTAGCCTAACTCAGGGTCACGGAACACATCTGACAGCCTCACAGGAAAGGTCAAGTCTGTGACATTGTGAAACTCCACTAACATAAATGAGAACACTCAGCCAGCCGCTTAGGGAAGGAGGGGGATCAGAAGGGCTCTGCATTCTTGCTATGCATAGTATAGGCTTCGGACCACCAGTGTCAGCATCACGCAGGAGCTTATTAGAAATGCAGTATCTCTAGCCCCACTGAGACTTCCTGAATCAGAATGTGCATTTTCACAAGATGCTCAAATGATTTACATGCACAATCCTGTTTGAGAAGCACTGGCTTACATCTCTGAATGTCAGCAGCCCAAACACAAAGACCCTGAGAGCCTCAATCAATCCTCTACTGACAGTGCCTGGACCAGTGCTTGGCACACAGTAGGCACTCAAATGTGTGTGATATGAATAGAATGGGAATGAAGAAAGAGAGGAGGAAAAAAAAAACTGCAGGGAAATGTAAAACAACTTTGGTAATTACAAAAAAGGAAAGCAGGAGGAAGAATCAAGTTCCAAAGGAAAAAGGAGAATCAAAGGCAGCACAAAGCACCCAAGGGCCTCCACCTGGCTGGTGGAGACAGGCTGTGGCCCCACTACTGGCCAGAGTGGCTGGTGTGCCATCCTTGCCCATGACCTTCTCTCCTAAGTCTCTGCCTCTTCCACCGGCCTCAGGCTGCTGGCCCCCTATCTTGCTCCACCAGGCCTATTAGCCACGGTTATCTCTCCCACACAGCACTATCAGGTTATGTTATAGCTGAAGCCTAAATGCACCACTGTAAACTGTTTATAGCGTCTTTAAAGTTCTGACCTCTGGGTTTAAGTGGAGAGGAGGTCAATGGTGATTTACAGTAATCAGTCTCCTGGGGGGTTTGTGAGCCCAGGGCTTGAGCTTCCCAGCTCAAGAGAGGAATCATCAAGACCCTAAATACTGAGAGAGAATATAAGTCAATGTGTCCAAGCAGACCAAAAAAAAAAAAAAGTCAACTGCAAACCCTGCTTTGTCCTCAATTCCCTTTTCATCTGGTCTGGTTGGGGAGAGTGGCCATACATGTGAACACAGCAAACTAAGTGTGCCCAAGTCTGGGGTATGCGGAGAGGTGGAGACCTCTGTTTACCTGGACATGACAAAATGAAAGAGATTATTCAGCCTCCAAATTAGGTTAGACCAAATATCTGCTTGTTTTAGATTTCTTAATTAGATAGGTATGGGAAATCACAAACAATGGATTTACTATAGTAGAAAGATGCTTTTGATATGATAATGGCTAATATGTATTGGGATCATGTGGACAGTCTTCTGAGTAGTTTATGTGCTCATTCAATCCTAACAACTTTGAGATAGGAACTATTATTACCACCTTTTCAATACGAGAAAGCTGAGGCACTGAGAGGTTAAGTAACTTGCCTAGGGTCACACAGCTGGTAAATAAGTAGAGGTATAAAACACAGGACTGAAACCCTAATCTATATGATTGCAAGCCAGTGCTCTTAACCTCTCCACTATCCTGCATCTCTCAGGAATTCTTAATAAAGAGAAAAGACCTAGAGCCAACGATAGTTAGGAAAAGGGGACTGGAAGATGGCAAAATACTCCTATGTGGCTAGGACTCAAACAACTGTCTAACGAGAAAAAGGCTTTTTAGGAGAGTGATGGTTTTAGAGAACTATTTGCAAGGTTGAATTCACCTCTTTTGGCTACTCAGAGGCAATTTTTTAGACTTCAAGAGTTACTTAGCAAATGGATCTTAGTGACCTGAGGAAAGAAAATGCTGTTTTTAAGGAGGAAAAAATGTATTATTTCCTTCAGGTCGGATCAGGAGCTACCGCTGATTTGAGAAGAGAAATGGTCTCTAAAATCCAGCAAGACATGACAATGAGAGAGGCACACTTTTCTCTTTCTCTGCCTGATCTTTCTAGGCCTGACTGAGCTAGACCAGTAATTAGTATAATTTGATGTAAAATGTAATCACTATTTTTCTGATGGGGTCAAGCTTACAATGGAGGGGAATTCTGTTGGCTAGCTTCACTAAACTCCTGACTCCATTTCTGTAGCTGGGCTGAGGCTTATCTCTTTGTGCAATTCAGTTTAATAATTAAAATAAAAAACCTAGAAACTAAAAGTAGCATGTGAAAATTTGCAATGCATATAATTGTATTATGATTGGAGCCTCCAAAATAAGTCATGGCATTTATTTATTCATGCACCACATACCCTGTGGTCCCTTAGGAATAGAAATGTTTAAATTAAGATGTATTATAAGACAGAATGCAGTGTTTTACGGACTCAATTACAGCTCACTAGCATGTAGCTAGTGCTCATAATACTTGTTCCCTCATATTCTGGCCTTGACTCTAGACATTTGACCAGAAAAAAAAAAAGAAAGAAATAAAATGTGTCCCCCTTGCATCACTCTAATTTTGAAAAGCTCATATTATTATCATTATTCTATCATAGACTTCAATTTTATTTTTAGTTCATTTCCAACCAGGAAGATCTATTAACTTGATGAGGGGAGAAACATCAAAAAGAAACAGTACATGCAAATAGAAATGAGAATCCTCTTTGCTTTATTATAATTTCCACCCTCAAAAACATGTGCATAATTCATGGTGGGGGATAAATAAGGGAGAGTATCAATGTAGAGCTGCGACCAAATTTTTAATAACGACTAGTGCTGTGAAACACAGGAGCTTTTTTCTAATGAGTCCAGAGCATGAGAGAGAAACTGACAGAGGTAGTGTCAGTATGATCTTTCACCTTTACATCTCTGGAAACGGAGAGAACAGGAAAGAAGTTTACCCTTTAAACTTTCTGAAATGACCGCACATTTAATGAACTAAAATGTCAAATATTTGAAACTTTTAAGAAATCTTGCTCTTTTGCTTAACACACAAGATTGTGTTAAAAAAAAAATACTTGGTAGATATTCACATCCGTAACCTTATCTTTCTACAAGGAAAGAAAAAAAAGGCATGAAACGCTATGGGGGTGCCCAGGCTGCCACTTTTCTGCACTTCCACCTTGACCAAGGATAATATTCGCCTTCAGGAGGTGAGACTTTGACCTAGCCAAAGGGAAATGGCCACTGTGAGCGGGGGCCCTTCTTTTTCCCGGACACAAGTGCAAACTTTAATGAATCCTCTCCCTGTGCCACGCGCCCCAGACGGCGGTGGGAAATCTGAGTGCACCTGCTGCATCCCCCTTCATATCACGTTGCTGTTATGAAAAATAGTTTGCTATTTTGGAACCCCCTGGCAGCCAGAGTGAATCGCCCAGGGCCCCAAGCTCGTTTATCTTGTGTCAGAAGCAAAGCCAAATGAACGCCACCTCGCCCAGCACCTGAAGAATGGGAAGAAGCTCAGAGAGAGTAAAAATAACCAAGGGCTGGGGGAAATAGTGCCGAGACCAGCGGCCAGTGTGGGCTAAGTAGGGCTTCTTGCAACTCCCTCTGACTTTTTAGAGCACAGCACTTGGAGACAGGAGGTAGAGAGGGTTTCCCACAAAGGGAGCAAACTTTGGGGTGGTCTGAGGTCTGGGGTACAGGCATTAGTCCCCGCCCAGTTTCATCCAGTCCTAGAAAGCAAGGGACTCTGATGGGGGTAACAAGAACTCCTATTGGCCATCCAGGCCATTCTCTCTGGGGTCTTCTGGGCTTGGATGGAGGTGTGGACGCAGACAAGGGGCATTCCTAGGACCTGGATGAGTCCAGCCAGCATCTCATTCCCTTCTCATTCCCCAAACCAGAGGATGGCTGAGAGTGAGATCATGAGACTGAGTCTGAAGGGAAAGGTTTTTTGAGGAGAGGGAGAGAAATAAGAGGAACTGGAGAAGATTATGGCAGAAACTGAGCTAGGATCAGAGTTTTCAGGATGAATAGGATTGAGGCTGTGAAGAGGAACACTGAAGGTCTACCCGTGGCAGAAAGGGGGGAAGAGAAAATAAATCAGTGGTGGTGAGAATGAGCTTATCACTTGCTTATAAATGCTGCTCTCAGAAGCCATTAATCAGATGTTTGTGTTTCAAAGCCTTCATACTCAAGTCTTGACTCTGCAACTTACTTTCTATAGCCTGAGGCAAATTACCATCTCAATAAACTTTAGTTTTCCTCATCTTTAAAATGAACAGGAAGGATTCATAGTCCCACCATACACAAATCAGTTGCTGCAAAGACTGAGTTAGAAAAGTCCACATGGCTAGCAAACACCTCAAAGAATGAGTGTCAGGTCAGTGTCGCTGAATATAGGTGGTAGAGTGTGGAGAGGGGGCGAGACCCCTGAGCGAAAAAGGATACAAAGAGGGAACGGAGAAGTCAGAGAGGAAGCTATGAACTACCTCTGGTCTGTCAGGAAGCACGAGGACTGAAGCCACAAGTATACTGACCTGAAGATCTTCAGCTTCATTTACGAGGAGCACATGGCTCTGAAATCACCCAGAAAAAAACAAAACAAAATGCTTACTGGGTCTCAATACCTTGAAACAGAAACAATGTCTGAGAAAAAAAAAATCAGTAATGATGTTGGGCTCATTAACACCAGAAGTTGAGAGTTTTCTATAATTTCGGGTTCATGTTTCAGCATTTCTGATGTCAATCATTTACAATAATTAAACAGGGAGATTATGTAGGTTAGAAATAAATGTGGGTCTTCAGTGAATGACCCAAATCTGTTAGAGTTAAAACGGGACTGGAAGGCATTGAGATCTTAGGGCATGAAACCCCTCTTCTGCTTTAAGAAAAATCTAGCCCAAGTCAGCAGAAACAGAAAGTTTACCATCTGTTTGTTGGCTTTTGACATGGTTATTTCAGTTCAGTTCCAAAATGAAAGTTGTATCCAATACAATTATTTTTAGAGTATCTCAAAATTATTTTTATTGGGGGTAAATAAAACAAGGAAAATGTTATTCAGCAAAATTTAGCCCATTAGTTTCAAAGACTGTTCTCCATCTTTTCATCAAGCAATACAATCTGACAACAACAGCAAACCCTGGATTTGGGGATCAAGGACACACACAAGGTCCTATAAATTATCCAAATGCCCAAAGTTTCATTCCTATAGAAATGGGATATATAGGGACTAATGTATATAAGAACCAGAATACATTGGTTGAGACAGCCCTTCAATTCAATTCAGTTCCAGGGTATGGCTCCAAGTCAGATGTGCTTGTTAATTCAGTTGTGTCCAACTCTGTGTGACCCCATAGACGGCAGCCCACCAGGCTCCCCTGTCCCTGGGATTCTCCAGGCAAGAACACTGGAGTGGGTTGCCATTTCCTTCTCCAGTGCATGAAAGTGAAAAGTGAAGGTAAATCACTCAGTCATATCCGACTCTTAACGACCCCATGGACTGCAGCCTACCAGGCTCCTCCATCCATAGGATTTTCCAGGCAAGAGTACTGGAGTGGGGTGCCATTGCCTTCTCCACAGATGTGCTTAATAAATTAGAAATACTATTGCAATGGGAGAGTATGGCTTTTTTAAAAGCAAAACCAGGCAGCACAATTCAAAACGTCATGTGTACATTCTGGGTGTTCAGATTACAGGTAAGATCTTGTGGAGCAAGTTCTAAGCTCAGAAATGCCTCACAGTTCTATAGACAATACCTGAAATGTATCACCTGTGCCCAAAACAATGCAATAGCACCACTGGTTGAAGGCCTCAACCAAGGGGTATCAATGACCTTACTTTTCAGGATTATACAGAATGAATTTTTTTTTTCCAGAATAGGCTAGTATTCACTTCTAGTAATAGTTACCTAAGGACAAGTTTGCCTAAGGTGATTGTTGGCAGAGGCTGTCTCTGGGTATAGCCGATTGATACAGATCTTCTGGGAATTCTCTACAGGGGGTTTATGAGTGGATTCTTATAAAAGTCAAAGGTATCCAACAATTTGTGGGTACTGACTTACGGCTACTTCTCCATCATGGCATTTGGAGTTTCATCTTACACAACCAATGGTTACCTGAAAGGAGATTCAGCCATGATAAATTTGTCTCTGATACTGAAGTACCTGAACTAGTTGAACACATCACTTTATCTTCAACTATACTTGACCTAGAGGAGCTATTCCATGTTTAAGGTCAGGAGGGGTGGTGGTGAGGAAATACCCCTCATCT
>SJYC01108601.1:0-16612 GCA_006408675.1 Madoqua kirkii
AAGGCCCGCTTGACTTCACATTCCAAGATGTCTGGCTCTAGGTGAGTGATCACACCATCATGATTTTATGGGGCTTTTTCTATATGAATTATTTAATTCATGTGTTTCTTCACTGATTGACCTGACAATTCTGTTTTCTATTCTGAGTACTGCACGGAGAGTGGGAATGTAACAATAACTTGAAACAAAATAAGAACTATATGAATTGTCACAGGAATTTCCCTCAAGTAGTAAAAATATTTACTAAGTTGAGAAAAGTTTGCTGAAGATTGCAATGAGATGGTATATGCTGAGAGTGAGTCAATGGTACTGGACATTGGTTCCTTTTGAAAGTCATGCATATGTCCCACAATGAGATAGTCCTGGTTTTACAATTTTGTATAGTTCTAAAAACCATTGATTATATAGTTTAAATGTAGTGACCTTTATGGTACATAAATTTAGCTTCATATAATCTTTATTTTAAAAAGAAAAGCAATTGACTATATTCTATGAAATATTTCATAATAAATGTTTATTAAAAATTTAATTAACATATTTATACATACAACACGTTTATGCCATTTTATAAACATACAATCACTATGTTATATTAAATAACAATGTGCTGCTGGACATAGTCAGGTATCCTGTGGCCTCATATGAAGTGAAGGGCAGCAATCTCCCCAGAGAAGAAGCTCCAATAAATGGTCAGGGAAATGGACAATTCATGGAGATTTAAGGCAAAGGAAAGGTATCATAGGGGAGGAGAAGGCAGAAGGAAGGGAACTATATATGAGGGAACTTCTGAAAACATCATAGAAGCTCACATTTCCATTGTCATAATCCAAAAACACACCAATCCTACCCAAAGGCCTTTTCACAAACTGAACTAAGGATGGGAAGGTGGTGGACAGAATACACTGACTATTCACCTTTGTAGAACACAGAAAAAATGCTTCTTCAGCACCAGTACTGATACTGGTATCACTTGTGAAGATGCTTTTGCAGACCCCCAGAACCCAGCTGGAAGACTGTGCCACTCCAGCTCCCAGTAATGCCTCCCAGAAGTGAAGCCATGAGCTCCCCAAGACACAGTACATGCCCCATCCCGGGGCTGTCTGGATGCACTGGGATGGTCATCCTCAAACAGCACACTTGAGTCATCGAGGATCACATGGTGAACATCCATTGTCAGACTCAGAACGTTATTCACTGCAAAAAGAGTGAAAATTGTGTCAGCCAGTTGAATTTCCATGTCTCTGAGAGGCAGAGGCTCTCTACACAATAAACTTTTAAAATTTTCCTTCTCCACGGAAATCAAAACAAAGACAGCAAAGGGAGTTAGAGTGCCTCTTCTCTGAAGAATAATAGTTATTACTATCTCTGTGGCATATAGAAGTATATCAAATCAAAGAGAAAATTTTTAAAAAGACATATATCATGAACTGGGTGAAGTCTGATTTAGGTCAATCTCTTCATAGTTTAGGATTCATCTAAAAACATTTATTCTCATATTAGAAAACTTTTCTTGTGTCTTTTGTACTTAATACTATGGAAACTGACAATGGCACTTTGTTATCACATGGATACTTACAGGGATATAATCTCTACCTATTACATTTTCAAAGGTCAAAAGATAGAAATCCATCTATGAGTAATTTGGAAGCTTCAAAAAATATATTCTAACTAACAGTGTCCATGCATCTCTTGTCTTAAAGTTGCTGATATTGAGAGCATTACAATTCTTCTACCAAAGCCCATTTCAGTTTTTCTGTCATTTATTCCTAATTTTAGAAATAATAAATGTTTTTTGTACAATGTGTAATAAATGTAGATATAATGAAGTGAAAGTAAAAGTGTTAGTCCTTCAGTTCTGTTCTACTTTTTGCAACCCTGTGGACTATATGTAGCCCACCAGGCCCTTCTGTTCATGGAATTTTCCAGGCAAGAATACTGGAGTGGATTTCCATTCACTTCTCCGGGGATCTTCCCGATCCAGGGCTCAAACCTGGGTCTCCTGCATTGTAGGCAGACTCTTTATCACCTGAGCCACCAGGAAAGCCATACAGGAAATTAAAAGCAGCAATAGCAGATTTAAGCTCACGAGTGAAATAAACTGAGTAAACAACATATTGATGGTCATTCACAGAACTAAATATTCAGTCTCTTTATAATCACAGTAACAACCTAGTTGCTTTCCTTTGCTCATCCTATGTCAGATATATACGTGTGTGTGTGTGTGTCTGTCTGTCTGTCTGGTTTTGCATTTTCAGGAAATTACAGGTGGCGCACATCAGACTTGTTGTTTATGATCTGAATATAGAGGCAACAAAAGAGTCTGAAATGCAGTACTGGGATGCAGTCTCAAAAACCAAAGAATCATCTGTTCATTTCCAAGGCAAGACATTCAATATCACAGTAATCCAAGTCTATGCCTCAACCAGTAATGCTGCAGAAAATGAAGTTGAACAGTTCTATGAAGATGTACAAAACCTTCTAGAACTAACACACAAAAAAGATGTCCCTTTCATTATAGGGGACTGGAATGCTAAAGTAGGAAGTCAAGGAATATCTGGAATAACAGACAAATTTTCCCTTGGAGTACAGAATGAAGCAAGGCAAAGGCTAATAAAGTTTTGCCAAGAAAATGCACTGGTCATAGTAAACACCCTCTTCCAACAACATGTGAGAATATTCTATACATGGATCACCAGATGGTCAATACCAAAATCAGATTGATTATATTCTTTGCAGCCAATAATGGAGAAGCTTTATACAGTCAGCAAAAACAAGACCTAGATATGAGTGTGGCTCAGACCATGTAATCTTTATTGCCAAATTAGGATTTAAATTGAAGAAAGTAGGGAAAGCCATGAGAACATTCGGGTATGACCTAAATCAAATCCCTTGTGACTATACAGTGTTATTCTATACATGGATCACCAGATGGTCAATACCAAAATCAGATTGATTATATTCTTTGCAGCCAATAATGGAGAAGCTTTATACAGTCAGCAAAAACAAGACCTAGATATGAGTGTGGCTCAGACCATGTAATCTTTATTGCCAAATTAGGATTTAAATTGAAGAAAGTAGGGAAAGCCATGAGAACATTCGGGTATGACCTAAATCAAATCCCTTGTGACTATACAGTGGAAGTGACAAATAGATTCAGGTGATTAGATCTGATAGACAGAATACCTGAAGAACTATTGACAGAGGTTCATGACACTGTACAGGAGGCAGTGATCAAGACCATCCCCAAGAAAAAGAAACACAAAAAGGTATATGGTTGTCTGAAGAGGCTTTATAATTAATGATGAAAAGAAGAGTACCTAAAGGAAAAGAAGAAAAGGAAAAATATACCCATTTGAATGTAGAGTTCCAAAGAATAGCAAAGAGAAATAAGAAAGCCTTCCTCAGTGATCAATGCAAAGATATAGAGGGGAACAATAGAATGGGAAAGACTAGAGATCTCAAGAAAATTAGAGGTACCAAGGAAACATTTTAGGCAAAAATGGGCACAATAAAGGACAGAAATGGTATGGATCTAACAGAAGCAGAAGATAATAAGAAGAGGAAGCAAGAATACAAAGAAGAACTATACAAAAATAATCTTCATGACCCAGATAACCATGATGGTGTAATCACTCATCTAGGTCCAGATATCATGGAATGCAAAGTCAAGTGGGCCTTAGGAAGCATCACTACGAACAAACAAAGTTAGTGGAAGTGATGGACTTCAGTTGAGCTATTTAAATTCTAAAAGATGATGCTGTGAAAGTGCTACACTCTACATGTCAATAAATTTGGAAAACTCATCAGTAGCTGCAGGACTGGAAAAGGTCAGTTTTCATTCCAATCCCAAAGAAAGGCAATGCCAAAGAATGCTCAAACTGCTGCATAACTGCACTCATTTCAAATGCTAGTAAGGTAATCCTCAAAATTCTCCAACCCAGGCTTCAACAGTACTTGAACCCTGAACTTCCAGATGTTCATGCTGCATTTAGAAAAGCCGGAGAAACCAGAGATCAAATTACCAACATCTTCTGGATCATCAGAAAAAAAAAAAAAAGAGAGTTCTAAAAAAACATCTATTTCTGCTTCATTGACTACACAAAACCTTTGAATGTGTGGATCACAACAAACTGTGGAAAATTCTTCAAGAGATGGGAATACCAGACCACCTGACCTGTCTCCTGAGAAATCTGCATACAGGTCAAGAAGCAACAGTTAGAAGTGGACAAGGAACAACACACTGTTTCAAAATCCAGAAAGGCATAAGTCAAGGCTGTATATTATCATGCTGCTTATCTAATTTAAATTCAGAGTACATCATGAGAAATGCTGGACTGAATGAAGCCCAAGTTGGAATTATGACTGTTGGGAGAAATATAAATAATCTCAGATATGCAGATGACACCACCCTTATGGCAAAAAGTGAAGAACTAAAGAGCCTCTTGATGAAAGTGAAGGAAGAGGGTGAAAAAGTTGAGTTAAAACTCAACATTCAGAAAATTAAGAACATGGCAACTGGTCCCATCACTTCATGGGAAATAGATGGGGAAACCGAAAAAGTGATTGATAGACTATTTGGTGGGGGGAGGGGTGGTCCAAAATCACTGCCAATGGTGACTGCAGCCATGGAATTAAAAGATGCTTGCTCCTTGGAAGAAAATTTATGACCAACCTAGACAGCATTTTAAAAAGCAGAGACATTACTTTGCTAACAAAGATCCATCTAGTCAAAGCTATGGTTTTTCCAGTAGCCATGTATGGATGTGAGAGTTGGACTATAAAGAAAGGTGAGCACCAAAAAACTGATGCTTTTGAACTGTGGTGTTGGAGAAGACTCTTGAGATCTCTTGGACATCAAGGAGATCCAACCAGTCCATTCTAGAGGAAATTGATCCTGAATATTCACTGGAAGGACTGATGCTAAGACTGAAACTCCAATACTTGGGCATCTGATGAGATAAACTCACTCATTTGAAAAGTCCCTGATGCTGGGAAAAACTGAAGGCGAGAGGAGAATGGAACAACAGAAGATGAAATGGTTGGGTGGCATCATTGGCTCAATGGACATAAGTTTGAGTAAACTCCAGGAGTTGGTGATGGACAGGGAAACCTGGTATGCTGCAGTCCATAGGGTCACAAAGAGTCAAACAAGACTGAGCAACTGAACTGACTGATAGAGGTAGAAAAGGTGTTAGCAACTTCAGGAATTTATGCACCACCTTCATAACCAAAACAGAAAAAAGAAATACAATGAAAATGAAAGAAGCGTTGTTCCCAAGAAGCTATAATGAAATGTAGTCCTGATCACCAAAAGGCTGACTCTTACCTCTGAAGTTGTTCAGCATGTGTAGGAATCCAGAGACAGGCCAGGAAGGGAGCTCTGGGTTCACGGGCTGAGGCTTCTGTATCTGTGCCAAATGAGTCCTGTACAAAGGATATCGATTCCATGTCAAGACCAATGGCTAATTACGCGAACATTGCAAAACAGCAGACTACACCACAGGATCCCATATATTCTCAGAACTCTCCTACTTTTGGTGATTTGCATATACAATATATACTACTCATTTGAGAATATAAAAATATTGCCATATATTTTACTAAATAGATACATCAAATTTCATTTTCCTCATTTTTCTCAGACAATATTCCAAATTTGCACTCACTAAACTTAATTCCCTTCCTCAATTCCATCAATTCAAAGATCCTAGGCATTTTACAGAGAGCAAAAAATTCAGGCTAAGCCTTTGATACCTCATCATAAAGTAGTCGTCGAGGATGCATTCTGTGTCTAAACAGAAGTGCTCACTGACAAGACATGTTTAGTCTTGTCTGTCAAGCAAAGTGACCTAGGTCCAACCTGGCTGTCCTGGTCCTGAACTTAGCAGTGGGCAGCAGAAAGCTGCTCCCTGTGAGGTCCTGCCTGCAGGGGGCTTGCTGTAATGAAACAGGCTGAGTCACTGCTACTCAGTATTAACAAAATCATAGTCTCTCTTGTCATGCTAAGGACTATGCCTCTTTCATGCCTTTTTCACCTTTCAATTTACTAGGATAGGTGATTCCTCTGTTATTTCTTAGAAAAATCCCTCACTAAGTTTTATTGTGATCAGGCTGGAGAGAATGAATCAAGTGAGTGGAACAATGCCCAGAATGTCAACAGATTTTCAGATATAGTTGATTTCAGTCAAATGAAAAGGAAACTACTGAGACCAAGGGTCGGAAAACCTTGAAATTCTTTTGAAATAAAATAAAAAATGGCCAAAAAGACAATGTTGGTAATCCATATACTAGGGTTCTGTATCTGTGAATTCACACATGGATTCAATCTGTACATTCTGGGCTATTCATTAGCTTATTTATTCCTTTATTTTATAACAGGATCAGAGCTACTATTCTAGCTATATTTCATATACAGTGTGTACCAGTCAATCTCAAATTCCCAGTGTAAACTTCCCTCCCCATTGCCTTTGTTCTGAGTGGAAAAAATTCACAAAAATTCCAGAAACTTCCAAAAATGTAAAAATTGAAAATGCCACATACCAAGGAATGACTTATGTAGCATTTACTTTGTACTGTATATGTTGTAAAGTTGTCTAGAGATGACAAAGTGTACAGGAGCATGTGTATTTGTTATCTGCAAATAACATGGCATTATGTATAAAGGATCCTGTATCCTGGGATTTAGATATGGGAGAGGATCTGAAATAAATACCCAGGTCTCAAGCAAGAACTGTGGGTCCACTTCATCAAAAAGACAAACATATTTCACAAATCAAAAATATAGTGTATACTCACGTTTCCAGCACAGTTTCCAAGCCCTGCAAAGAAAAAATAAAAAATCATGTTAATCATCAGAGTTTTGTCTGTTTCCATCTCCTTTTTCTATTCTTGTTTCATAATAAGTCATGATTTTCTAAATCTCTTCTAAGTAACACTCAGAAGCAATTTTCATAACAGACCCTAACCTAAAGCATGATGGGTTTCCTCGGGTCTCATTAAGAAAGGAAAGGGGGCAGGAAGGGTCTGCACAATGTTGCAGCAATATCTAGGTTTCCAGTGTCACTCACTACCCACTGCTGTCTTCAGGAAGTGATCTCACCACTTATGATAACAATTAAGGTAAACCAGACAATTGCATAAAAAGAACTATAGGTTGCATTAAAATTGATACCAGTTCTAAATATCTTGTCCGTATGACAATAAGAACCTCTAATCTTCAGGAAGAGTGGATAACAGAGAGTGCCAAGGGTTTAGGGGGATATATACTGAGATTTACTGCAAGGAAAGTAACTTTCCCCTGGTCACCGAATCTTGCTGATTATGTTATCTGCCTGGATAGGTAATATTTCAGTGTCGTAGCA
Organism: Madoqua kirkii; assembly: GCA_006408675.1. Taxonomy (NCBI): domain Eukaryota; kingdom Metazoa; phylum Chordata; class Mammalia; order Artiodactyla; family Bovidae; genus Madoqua; species Madoqua kirkii. Next base: position 7,362 of record SJYC01108601.1, read on the forward strand.
CTTGTCCAGAAGAGTGTTTCTCTCTCTGAGGATGGCCCCTCCTTTCTCACCTGGAGCAGCTCCATGTCTGGCTTGTGGCACATCTCAGTCATCTCTCTGTACATTTCTTTCAGACTTTCTCTGTACTGAGACATTCTGAACACACTCTCCTTGAGTTGTTTACAAATCTCTTTGGCTTCTCGCTCCAGGGCCTCCAAATGCAGCTGCTCCTCCTCCCGGAGCAACAGAAGCATCCTCTGATATTCAAGCTTGATCATCACCTTTCTTAAGGCCACATAGTCCTGCAGAGATAGTGGATCCAAAGCATTACTTATGTTCACATTCAAAAGAAAACTTCAAATACTATTTCCTTAGTGTCATCAAGGAAGTTCCTGACAAACTGCTACATGCACCAAAGAGTCTTGAATATTTTCAGGTCCTTGTTGCCCATGCTTTCTCTGAATTCCTAATCTCTTTCCCTGTTTAAATCAAGTCATCTGAGGGACCCCAGGTGTCTTCCAAGGAGGATTCTTCCAAGTTCTTACTCCATCAACTATTTCCTTTCTGACCTGAGTCTTGTTTTTCTTTTATTCCTTTCTCTGATTCTTCTAAATATTCTTTCATGAAGTAAACCTCATTTTGAATATATGTATTTTTTTCCTGCATGCTGACTCTCTTCAGTTGTGCACAATTCTTTGTGACCTTGAGGATTATAGCTCACCAGAAGGCAATGGCACCTTACTCCAGTACTCTTGCCTGGAAAATCCCATGGACGGAGGAGCCTGGTGGGCTGCAGTCCATAGGGTCGTGAAGAGTCAGACATGACTGAGCAACTTCACTTTCACTTTTCACTTTCATGGATTGGAGAAGGAAATGGCAACCCACTCCAGTGTTCTTGCCTGGAGAATCTCAGGGACGGCGGAGCTTGGTGGGCTGCCATCTACAGGGTTGCACAGAGTCGGACACGACTGAAGCAACTTAGCAGCAGCAGGCTCCTTTGTCCATGGGATTCTCCAGGCAAGAATACTGGGGTGGGCTGCTATTTCCTCCTCCAGGGTATCCTCCCAGCCCAGTGATGTATTCCATGTTTGTTGTGGCTCTTGCACTGAAGGCAGATTCTTTACCCTTGAGCCATTATTTTTCCTCTAGGGATGACTGTCTTCCTCTCTCCTCCTTCACAGTCATAGCGCAATGTGTCTAATATCCCAAGTCTGAAAAGGTTTATTTCAATCTTCAAAATGTGGCCTTGGAATAAATTTCATGACTTGGTCTTCAAGTATACTAGCATTCTTTGAACTAGCATATATTAGTCTGTTCTAATTGCACTTACTGATCAGTCATTTGAAACCACTCCTCCAGGAAAGAGACCAGTAGCCTTTGACAGGAACTTATATTGACTTAAAAAAATCTAAGGTAAAATTATATCAATATTTATACAAATAAATAGAAACATTTTTATTCTTACCTCAAAGGACTGAGTTGTGTTAGCTTCCTGATTCAGACTGACTTGGATTTCTTCTCTCATTTTCCATAAAGAGCTCATTCTCTTCAGGAGATTCTCCTGCGAAATACCCATGGGATTTAATAACACAGAAGATGACACTGTAAACTTAATCCCCTTATTCCTGAGCAAAGGCATTTATTAGTCAGACTTTTCCACATTAATTTGATGCCAATATTTGAATATCAAGGAATAGAACTGTATACTAGAGAACTGGGGGCACTTTACAGATAATGGAATCCATGTCCCAAGATACTGAGGCTCAGACTGTAATAGCCTGAGTAAGAAAGCCTCAAGCTCCCATCAGAAGCCTGTGTCCCTGGTGCCATCTGCCCCAGGATGCTACATTTCGACACATGTGGACAATTGGGCAACAACACTGAGAGGACACAATTATATGCGAGGATCCACATTCAGAAATCCCAGCTCCACTGTCTCCATCCTATCACCATCACAGCATTCTCATCTTCCTCTCTGATTTAATAGCCTCTAGATCCCAAACTGCTCTAGAGGCATCACCTACCCGGGACTCCTCAGCAGCCCTGTGTATTGGACTGTGGCTGTGAGCTGCATGCTCAGGGCATTCAGAGCAGGGCCCACAGAGCAGCGTCTGGTCAGCCTCACAGAAGAGGCCTTTGGCTTCCTGGTGTGTCACACAGAGCTGCTCCTCAGAGCTGTGGTCATGGTTAGCTCTGGCCTGTCTGGCAAGGGAAGCCAGCCTCTTGAGGACAATATTGGTTTGGAAATTGGGCCTCTCTGATATTCCCCTGCACTCAGGGCAGCTCCTTGGAGTCTGGCCTTCTTCCCAGCAAAGGCTCAGACAGGGACGGCAGAAGCTGTGCCCACAGTCTATGGTGATGGGGTCCAGGAAGCAGTTCATGCAGATGGAGCAGGTGAGTTCACTCTGGAAGACCTGCAGTGTGTCTGAATCCATGTTTCTGAAAATTAAAGAAATAAGAGAGGGTAAAAGAAAGTTTTCCCTCTGCCCTCATTAGGAAAGATAAATCCTCTGGACAAAGTCCTGTCTTGAATTCTAATTTCCCTATTTGCTTACCTCCCCAGAACAAACCTAAAAACAGTGACTGTATACAAAAGATGAAATACAATAAGAGTCTTTAGCAATGTTTTTGTTTAAAATAAACCAGGATTTCAATCATACTTAAATTATTAATACAAGGGAAGCTTAAAGATTAGTGTGAGTGTGCTCAGTCCTGTCTGACTCGTTGCTACACCATGGACTATAAACCACCAGGCTTGCCTGCCCTTGAGACTTCCCAGGTGAGAATTCTGGAAAGATTTGCCCTTCTCTTCTCCAAGGGATCTTCCCAGCTCAGCAGCTGAACCTTTGTTTCCTGCATCTTCTGCATTGGCGGGTGGACTCTTTACTACAGAACCACCTGGGAAGCCCCTTAAAGATTAGAATGGAGGGTAAGTGTTGGGATGACTTCACAGTTACTTTATTAGCTGATTCTGACAGAAGCACACACAGAACCTCCGTCTGTCTCTCTCAACTTCCATGACTCCCTGACTGGAACCCACACTAGCACACCCTTCGTTTCTCTCCTCTTGGCCTCAGTTCCTTCTGTCGTCAAAGTGACAGAAGTGCTTTTCTAAAGACAAAGAAATTTGTTTACAAAGAACTTAAACTTCATATAATCAATGTTGGCTTTAATCTGATGTCCTAAAGAGTTCAGAGCTTGCTTCCAGCTTAAATAACAAAACTGCTCCTTTCAAGACAAAAAGAAAAAAAAAAGTCACTTTTAGTTCAGGAAAGCAAGTTTTCCTGAAGTCAGTTCATATCAGCAGAGCATGTCATATTTTGAACTGGTGAATGTTCAGTACTACAATAATAAGGAAACAATAGTCAGCATGAATATAAGCATTTGTAAATTGACAGCATCTATGACCATGATAATATTAAAACAATAATAAGAGAATTTAATATGTGTTGCCTAGTATTTCTCAGCATTGAATTAAATCCTTTTCTATAGATTAACTGCTTTCATCATCTCAACAACATTTACTAATTTTCTATTTTTACCCACGTTTGATGAGGTTACTTGATATATTGTGGGTAAAAATAAGTTACTTTTCTGCAAATCCCACATGGAATCAATGCTTGAGGAAATTCTCAAACATAGATAGTACTGACAGAATAAATACAACTAGCTTTTGTGTCCAGACTGCCATTAAAGTTTTAACTGATCATATCAGAATTTCATTGTACCTTGATCTCACCTTTGGTTGTAGTTAATAAAGTTTTCCACTCTTTTTCAGTAGTAACTCTCAAATTCTGTTCAGGATTTAGATGCTCCACTGCTGGTGTTAGAAACTTTCAAGAGTCTTCACAGCTCAACCAACTCCAAACAGCACAGCTCTGGGCTCCAGAGAAGACTGAGCTGTTTTTGGTGGATGCTTTATATCTTCCAATGACCATGCCCATTTCTTCCAAGTGATAGGGTTATCAACTCTGTGAAAAAGTATAGGTGCACATGATTAGATTTTGCAAAGCTGGAAACACATCAGGATACCAATGATTAAATTCAAACTTTTGAAACCTACTTGATCCAATTGCCACGATCCAACCACTGAAAAAAGTCTCAACATGAATTTACCTTTGTAATTCATGAAGTTTTTGTTTTGGAATAAACTATCCAAGTATGAATTTTATACCTCCATTTAATGAACTATATTATAGTTTTAATAACACCTACTCATCTAGACCTATCACCCACTAGATTTACTTGCCTTTCTGAATTTGCCTGCATTCATTTGATCATATGAATCCCTCACATTCTATTTTTCAAGCCGGGTACTCAAGCTCTCCCAAAATAAGCATACTGCTCTGGCCAAGATAGCCAGAAGTTGCTGTTTGGAAATATCTGAACTCCCCAGGATTGAATTTCATATCTTCATTTCACAAACTATATGATAACCCAAATTGAAGCAACCAATAATCTCACCAGTAACAAGTGATAATGTGTGAGTGCTAAGTCTCTTCAGTAGAGTCAGACTCTTTGCAAAACTCAAGGACCATAGACCACCAGACTCTTCTGTCTGTGGGATTCTCTAGGCAAGAATACTGGAGTGGATTGCCATGCCCTCCTCCAGGGGATTATCCCAACCAAAGGATCAAACCCTCAGCTCTTATCTGTCCTTCATCGGCTGGTTCTTTACCATTAGCACCACCTGGGAAGCTCACAAGTGCGAAAAGGACTGTGATTTTCCTTCTAGGAGTAGCAGTGACTCAGCTTGTCCCATCACAGCAAGCCCGCTTGTTCTCTAAAACGCAGCAAACTTTGCCTTACCTGACACGGAATAGGAGAAGGGAATGAAGTCCAATTAGGTGAAAACTGAAATAATGTCTGACAAAAAGAGGAAAGTTTAAGTTGGATATAATTTATATTTTGAAAACACAATATGGTAAGATTTTATATTCCCAAAGTTGCCATTGCTGGTTTTTCATTTTCTCTGTATTATAACTGAATATTCTATTCATTACACAAAGAATATTTATTATCTGTAAAATCAAGAAGAATTGACAAAAAAGATTAAAATTGTCTTAGGTCAAATAATTGTAAGGATCATATATGGAATCAAATATTCAATCAATATCAAGTAACTGAAAGGCAAGAGTTATGTGAACATGGTTATTTGGAATATCCTTTTTGAAGTTTCCTGTATTCACTGATGAAGTGCTATCAAATTTTTGGACCCTTGAAAATGTAATAGGTAGAGAAAAACCCCCAAGTAAATATCCACATGATAGCAAAGTGCCATCTACAGGTTCCATGCGTTTAACAAAAGGGACACAAGAAAAACTTTCTACTAAAGATAAAAATAATGAGCCCTGACATAAAGCATCAAAATAACAGAGCTTGTGCATTCTCAGTTGTGTCTGACTCTATTACTCCATCGACTATATAGCCTGCCAGGCTCCTCTGTCCATGGGATTTCCCAAGTAAGAAAACTGGAGGAAGTTGCCGTTTCCTTTTCCAGGGGATCTTCCTGACCCAGAGATCAAACCCTATCTCCTGTGTCAGCTGCATTGGCAGGGAGATTTTTTTTTTTTTTTTTTTTGCCACTGAGCCTCCTGGGAAGCCCAAAAGTATCAAGAGGCTGACATTAAATCATACTTCACAGTTTATAATATACCTCTTTTGCTTTTGTTTTACTCTCTCTATGTGATTGGAGGTGTTTTTATATGTGATAGTGATACTAATAAATTTGTTCTTCCTAGAGAAGTCAGTCTGAACTCTCTGGGGTTTGTGCTCAGTCTTTCTTTGGCGAAGGGAAAATGAACTAACTCATTGAATAGAGAGATTTTCTCTCTAAGGATATGGAAATGCCATTAATTGACCTGGCTTTTCTCTTTCTCCCTTGGATAACATTCTCAGTCAGAAAAATCACCATTCACAATGTGAGCTTTTCAGAAGATGATACGAGTGTGATGTTTTGAAATCACCATTACTAATTTTTTCTTTTAAAAAATAAACACCTAGCAAAAAATGTAAGCGTTGCTACAGAAAAAATATTGAATCAAAAATAGTATATAAAGGCTTTAGCTCCATAGTTTGAACTCCTACAGCCCAGAATTCCAAGGCCACTGCAGTGGGAGGGAGAGCAGAAAGAGGTCCTCAGTCCTGTCTGACATGCAGGGCTGGAGACAAGGAGCCCCAACCCCAACTCAGGGTCAAGATTTCCCCCTGCAGATGGATGTTTGCAGTCCTAGGACAGTCCTAAACCCTGTCTTTTCTCTGGCATCATTGCTGATGGAGCCACCTCCTTCCACAGAGACCTGCCTTCCCCGAGAGCAGCATGTCTTTCAGGAGAACCCAGTCTGCCAGGGTCAGAGCCCAGGCCATCCTGGTGGTCAGTGGGCTCCAGCCCTGTCACTGAGGGACCCGCCCGAGTTGGGCACGCGAGGCTGGAGGCGCTCAGACACCAGTTTCAGGGGCTCCGGGAGGGATGCCAAGTCCGCACGGCCACAGGGCTCAGACCCTGCATTTCTGGGAAGGATCTTGCTTTCTGTCTGCCCAGGAGCCCAAAGGCCCAGTATGGAGTCAGGAGAACGTGCATGGCATGGGAGAATGGCCCTATTCCTGTATCTTAAATGGACTGCTCCAGGGAACCCCAATATCTTTTTGTCTGCAAGTGCCTGACAAGGCCCTGGAGTCTGGTGGTCCTGAGGATACTGTCTCTCAATGGACGTGGCCTGAGTGTCAGAAAAGAACTCAGATCCCCAGGCACCATGTGCGGGTCTTGGTGAGAGTCAGTGCTGGAAACAGGGGTGCTGGACCAATGAGCCAGAGGGGGTCATGTGGATTCCGGGGCTGCAGCCTCCTCAAGGCTCTCAGGAGCTCTGCTGGCTCCTGAACCCTGCAGTTTCCCCGGCATTGCACCTGCCCACCTGCCACCTCTTCCTGTGCGAGGCCCCAAGGGTGGTTCTCTGTCCAGGGTGAACTCAAGAGAGAAGTGACTGAGTCAGAAAAATAAAGATAAATATCTTGTGATATTGACCATATGTGGAATCTAAAATAATGGTACCAATGAGGTTATTTACAAAAGAAACACACAGATGGAGAAAACAAACTTCAGGTTCCAGGTGCTAAGAAACAGGATGGAGGATGGGAGGGATAGTGTGGAGATCTGGATAATCATACACCCATTCCTATGCATAAAACTGTCAGAGATAAGGATCTATTGTGTAGCACGAAAATTCTATTCTATACTCTGTAATGACCTGTATGGGAAAAAACTCTTTTATAAAAAAGAGTGGATATATGTATCTATATAATTCATTCACCAGACTGTATAAACTAACATAACCTTGAAAACATAACATATTCCAATGAAAATTGAAAAATAAATAAATTGTATCATCTAGTAACCTTCCCTGAGTGAAGTATCATGTCCCATCATTGAATAAATAGAAAAATGTTTTGAGGACTAGAATGCAAACACAGTATAATAAAGAAAACCTGAAGAGATAGTTGCCCAAACTTAACAGAAAATATAATATTTCTTTCACAAGTTGTCTATTATTTTCTAGTCAATCTTGTACAAAACAATGACATAATCATTAGCTCCACAACCTAGTATCAGGTTTCCACTGTGCATACATATTGAATAAAAGAATGAAGAGGATAAGAAATTATATGCAAGGAATGAGTATCAGGAGTCTTAGAGAAAAACCAATGACAGCTATTGTGTGTGGAGTTACAGACATAAAGAGAAAAGTAGTAGTGTGTAACCTAAACAGAATAACAAAACAAAAAATAAGAAAATAAAAATATTCTGAAGGAAAAATTTCATGCAGAACCGAGTGAAAAGAACTAAGTGAGATTTGAAACCAGGCTGCTCCCTTTCCTCTCCTCCTCTGACAGTTCCATGCTCTCATTCAGTTTCCTGTCTGTACCATTCCTACCACTAACATGAGTGGCTTATTTAAGAAGTTACAGCTTTTTAATAGGAAGATTTAAGAGATTTTTGTCTTAATTTCCAAGTTTCATTTTACTTAATAGCTTCCCATGTTGACCATAAATTCTTTAGAGTAAGAGCAGTTTGAATTAATCAGATACATTGGAGTTAAAAACTTATTGCCCTGGAAGGGTCTAGGATTTTTGAGAAAGTTTCTCAAATACTTGTTTGGTGTGCACAGTGCATGTGTCCTTAGTCATGTTTGACTATTTGGGACCCTTTGGACTGTAGCCCACCAAGGTTCTCTGTCTGTTAAATTTTTCATTCAAGAATACTGGAGTAGGCTGTCATTTCCTCCTCCAGGGGATCTTCCTGACCCAGGGATCAAACCTATGTTTCATGTGTCCCTTGTATTACATTTTATGTGAATTCTTTACCCACAGAGCCATCAGGAGAAAAAAAACAAACAAACAAATGAAAAACCTAGATGACATGGGGCTTCCCGAATAGCTCAGTTGGTAAAGAATCCAGCTGCAATGCAGGAGATCTCTGTTCGATTCCTAACTTAGGAAGATCTGTTGGAGAAGGGATAGGCTACCCCATTCCAGAATTCTTGAGCTTCCTTTGTGGCTCAGCTATTAAAGAACTTTCCTGCAATGCGAGAGACTTGGATTCAATCTCTTGGTTGGAAAGATCCCCTGGAGAAGGGAATGACTACTCACTCTAGTATTCTGGCCTGGAGAACTCCATGGACTATATAGTCCATGGGTGGCAAAGAGTTGCACAGGACTGAGTGACTTTCACTTTTAGATGACATAGAGACCAGGAGAGGGCGCTGTCTTGTACAGTTAGAAACTTTACACCTTGGAAACCAAAGGGGAGTCCAGTAAAATCCTTGTTAACAATAAAATTATCTCACATAGAAGAGCCTCCACCTAGATTCTTTCTGGAAAAAAATAACAGGCTGTGACTTCCTGGAAGTTCTGACTGGAAATATATCACTCTCAAGCACAATCAGCAAATCTACAGAAGAAACTGGGAAATATTGTAAAAATTCTGAGATTATAAAGGGTAGAGAAATCATAGCTACATTTCTCTGATTACTTTTCACAGTGCAAGAAAATTGTGACCTGTGTATTGTTGCAAGTTCACAGCAAGTGGCTGAGCCTGACCATCACCCAGTGATGGCTCTGAAAAAGCTCTGGGGTCACAGGCTCACACATGGACAACAAGACTGACTCATTACTTCAGAGAGGATTCCCGCAAGAGTTCATCTTTTGGTGTCACAGGCTTCATCAGTATTTACTAATACACATTAACCTGAAAATGTTCATCAGAACTTAAAATTTTT
>SJYC01108604.1:0-13559 GCA_006408675.1 Madoqua kirkii
CCATAGCCTTGACAGACCTTTGTTGGCAAAGTAATGTCTCTGCTTTTGCATATGCTATCTAGGTTGGTCATAACTTTTCTTCCAAGCAGTAAGCATCTTTTAATTTCATGGCTGCAATCATATCTGCAGTGATTTTGGAGCCCCACTCAAAAAAGTCTGACACTGTTTCCACTGTTTCCTCTTCTATTTCCCATGAAGTGATGGGACCAAATGACATGATCTTCGTTTTCTGAATGTTGAGTTTTAAGCCAAATCTTTGCTTAATAATCACTTTGCCAGTAATGCAATATTAGCTTAACCAAATAAAGTAGCCTGCCTGCAGATAATTCCCTGTATTTAGATCTTATATCTATTGTTCACGCAGTTAAAAAAAATGCTCTTGTTAAATAAATTACATGGCTACCATCACATTTTAATGTTAGGTGCCCAATCAAATGAAGACAAAAATAATGGAGTTTGATCAATTTGTCAATATAACTTGTATACTTACCTAGAAAACTATATGAAATAAAAGCAAATTCTAAACCTGATCTAGAATAATATAACTAAATGGAAACTTTACAGACTATAAAATGAGATAATGGGAAAGATTTTAAGATATGTTTAGACAATCAGTGAAATATTCTTGCACAAAATCAAGCTGTTGAGATTACTTTGTGTGGAACATAACAGAGGAGGACCTGATCTCTTTAAAGATCACAAGTTTAAGATAAAATTTTCAAGTGTTCAACCCACTCTCATCTGCTAATGAATATTCATAGAAAGCTTAGTATCTTTCCCTTTTGGTCTTTATATCCAATTTATCATCAATTCACCAAGTCATAGGAAGATGATCTGTGAGATACTACTAATCAAACAGGCCCAAATTAAATTTACCGTTATTTCACTTGTGGTTGGATTAGATGCAGAAGATTTATGGTACCTGATCTCTGGTCTCCAGTCCAGTCCATTTAAACTATACAGCATCATTGGACTGAACTATCATTATAACCATTTCCTTTTAAAAATGCCATAATTTCCTATTGTTATCAAATATAATTCTTTATGTTTTACTTTATAGCTATACTTCTGCCATTTTCTGATATGTGATTTGTGCTTGTAAAATATCTTGATAATCCCTTGTTCTGTATTATTAATGGGAATGCTTAATTGAGTTATATATTAATCTAGTGTTTTTAGGTGATGTTGGAAACTTGTTGGCCCCTTATAATTTCATCGTGAAAATGTGGTCTGAATTCTAAGAAAACTATCTTTGCAGCAAACTTTTTAAAGCATAATTTTTCACAAATTTGGCACTGTAGATAATTCTAACTTATATATTTTGTTCTATGTATTATATCTTCACAAGTATTAGCTATCAATGTCTTACATTATTATATTGCAATGTATTTTTTCATGTATACTTTTCTGACTTGCCCTCTTTCATAACCTATTCTCCTCTTAAGCTTTTGAAAATGTATAGACTTCAGTTTTCTGTTAATTCGTTTAATCCACTAACATGAGTTAAATATTCAAAATGAACTGGGCTCTGTGTTAGACATTAGAATTCACTAGTGAACATCATTGATGTTCCTTTTGCAACCCATGGATTGATTATGTGCTAAGAAAAACACTTAAAGCATATATAACCTTCCTGTTTTTTTCTAGGATATATTACCACAAATTTAGTAGCTTAAAACACTCATTTATTATTTCACCGTTTTGTGACTGAAAGGTCCAGGTACAATGTAATTCAACTGGGTTCTCTTCTTGAGGCCTCATAAACAAAAATAAAATTACTGCTATGCAAAGGTTTTATCTGGAAGCTCATTCTATTTCCATGACCAGTTAGGTTGTTAACATAATTCAGTTACTAAGTCACTCTTTGGAGTTATATGTCTAAGTTTCAATTTTCTTATCACTTCTCATCTTCCAACCAACAGCATACTGAATTCTTGTACTTTAAATCCCTGACTTTATTTTCTGCTACCAGGCAGAGAAATATGTCTACTTAGACAAGTACATGTGATATCAGACACACACACACACATACACACACACACACACAATTTAGCATATTCTTCTTATGCCCAGCTGATTAGTAACCTTAATTACATTTGAAAAACCATGTAACACAGTCATGGTTGTATCTACAAGGGGCAAAGTTTACAGAAGCTAAATTTCTGCTTAAGACACATACAGAAAATATGGCTCGGTTTCTTCACGGTATCTTTGTGATTAGACTAATAACTAGAAAAAGCAAATACCTATGTAAAGGAAAATGCACAAATTCTGATACATTCATACGTTAAATATTACCAAGAATTTAAAATTAATGAACTATAGCTATAAACTATATAATGGATATATTTTAACAATACAACATTGATGAATAATAGGAAGATCAAGTTAAACAAGACCAGATTAAAACTAAACCATGTATAATTAAGAAAATAAGAAGAAATGAAAATGCTAATCGTGATTTAGGACCATACTAGTCTCTAGGGTGCAATTTAAGGGAAACTTGGGGTAGGAACTTATAAATACATCTAGGGTAATATAGAATTAATTCTAAAAAGAAAATACAGATTCATTCTGCTGTCAGATTCATGGGTGTTTTGTAGTATAAACAAGTACATACATAGTTAAGAGTCATATGTGGGCCAGATTTTCAAATGTGTCATGAATAAAGAACTATAGTTAATCAAAATTAATGTATTTGTGACTATGTACACAGAACTGCAAAAATATTAGTAGTGATATAAGGAAAAAATTACAGGTACTTTGAGAAAGTATAGCATGGATCCTGATTCCAACCTCTCTTTGCAAGTAGTATTTAAGCTGAAATATGGAGGACTACAACTACAGGGAGTTGGCTGGGACAGCAGGGCAAAGCAGATGTGTCACTCTGGAAATCCCTTTGAAGTCCTTGAGTCTAGAAGAAAGGTAGGAAAAGAGTCTGTTATGTGCCCGGAACACAAGATAGGCTGGAGTGGCAGGGTCCAGACATTGCTGCTGGGTGAGTGAAGTGACATAACCAGACATTAAAAAAAAAAATACAAGCTATATATGACAAACCCACAGCAAACATTATCCTCAATGGTGAAAAGTGAGTAAAGTCGCTCAGTTGTGTCCGACTCTTTGCGACCCCATGGAGAGTGTAGCCTACCAGGCTCCTCTGTACATGGGATTTTCCAGGCAAGAGTATTGGAGTGGCTTGCCATTTCCTTTTCTAGGAGATCTTCCCGATCCAGGGATTGAACCTGGGTATCCTGCACTGTAGGCAGACACTTTACCATCTGAGTCACCAGGGAAGTCAATGATGAAAAACTGAAAGCATTTCCCCTAAGTCAGGAGCAAGACAAGGTTGCCCACTCTCACCACTACTATTCAACATAGTTTTGGAAGTTTTGGCCATAGTAATCAGAGCAGAAAAATAAATAAAAGGAATCCAGACTGGAAAAGAAGAAATAAAACTCTCACTGTTTGCGGATGACATGATTGTTTACATAGAAAACCCTAAAGACTCCACCAGAAAATTATTAGAGCTAGTCAATGAATATAGTAAAGTTGCAGTATATAAAATCAACACAAAGAAATCTCTTGCATTCCTATACACTAACAATGAGAAAACAGAAAGAGAAATTAAGGAAACAATTCCATTCACCATTGCAATGAAAAGAATAAAATACTTAGGAATATATCTACTGAAAGAAACAAAAGACCTACATATAGAAAACTATAAAAACTGGTGAAAGAAATCACAAATAGATGGAGAAATGTACCTTGTTCATGGATGGTAGAATCAATATAGTGAAAATGAGTATACTACCCAAAGCAATCTATAGATTCAACGCAATCCCTATAAAGCTACCAACAGTATTTTTCAGAGAACTAGAACAAATAATTTCACAATTTGTATGAAAATTAAACAAACAAACAAACAAACTCTAATAGCCAAAGCAATCTTGAGAAAGAAGAATGAAACTGGAGGAACCAACCTGCCTGACATCAGGCTCTACAGTCATCAAGACAGTATGGTACTGGCACAAGTGAGGTGAAGTCACTCAGTCATGTCCAACTCTTTGCGACCCTGTGGACTATAGCCCACCAGGTTCCTCCATCCATGGGATTCTCCAGGCAAGAATACTGGAGTGGGTTGCCATTTCCTTCTCCAGGGGAACCTTCCCAAAGACAGAAGTATAGATCAATGGAACAAAATAGAAAGCCCAGAGATAAATCCATGCACCTATGGACACCTTATCTTTCACAAAGAGGCAAGAATATACAATGGAGAAAAGACAATCTCTTTAACAAGTGGTGCTGAGAAAACTGGCCAACCACCTGTAAAAGAATGAAACTAGAACATTTTCTAACACCATATACAAAAATAAATTCAAAATGGATTAAACATCTAAATGTAAGACCAGAAACTGTAAAACTCCTAGAGGAGAACATAGGCAAAATACTCTTCGACATAAACCACAACAGGATGCTCTATGACCCACCTCCCAGAATATTGGAAATAAAGCAAAAATAAACAAATTGGACCTAATTAAAATTAAAAGCTTCTGCACAACAAAGGAAACTATAAGCAAGGTGAAAAGACAGCCTTCAGATTGGGAGAAAATAATAGCAAATGAAGCAATGGAAAAAGAATTAATCTAAAAAATATACAAGCAATTCCTGCAGCTCAATTTCAGAAAAATAAATGACCCAATCAAAAAATGGGCAAAAGAACTAAACAGACATTTCTCCAAAGAAGACATACAGGTGGCTAAAAAACACATGGAAAGATGTTCAACATCATTCATTATCAGAGAAATACAAATCAAAACCACAATAAGGTACCATTTCACGCCAATCATAATGGCTGCTATCCAAAAGTCTACAGGTAATAAATGCTGGAGAAGGTGTGGAGAAAAGGAACCCTCTTACACTGTTGGTGGGAATGCAAACTAGTACAGCCACTATGGAGAACAGTATGAAGATTTCTTAAAAAACTGGAAATAGAACTGTCATATGACCCAGCAATCCCATTGTTGGGCATACACACTGAGGAAACCAGAATTGAAAGAGACATGTGTACCTCAATGTTCATCACAGCACTGTTATAATAGCCAGGACACAGAAGCAACCTAGATGTCCATCAACAGACAAATTGATAAGAAAGCTGTGGTACGTATACACAGTGGAGTATTACTCAGCCATTAAAAAGAATACATTTGAATTAGTTCTAATGAGGTATATGAAACTGGAGACTACTATACAGAGTGAAGTAAGCCAGAAAGAAGAGCACCAATACATTATACTAACACATATATATAAGGAATTTAGGAAGATGGTAACAATAACCCTGTATGCAAGGTAGCAGAAGAGACAAAGATGTATAGAACAGTCTTTTGGACTCTGTGGGAGAGGGCAAGGGTGGGATGGTATGGGAGAATGGCATTGAAACATGTAAATTATCACATGTGAAACGAATCACCAGTGCAGGTTCGCACTGGGATGACCCCCAGGGATGGGATGGTGAGGGAGATGGGAGGGGGGTTCTTCAAGATGGTGAATACATGTACACCCATGGTGGATTCATGTCAATGTATGGCAAAACCAATACAGTATTGTAAAGAAAAATAAATAAATAAAACAGATTTTAAAAAATAAAAGTAAATAAAAAGATGACTTTTTTGGACTAAAAGACATGCAGCTGTATAATAAGAAGATAGAAGTTTATATCTTGAGACCAGGGAGACTCTTATGCAGCCTACCTACTACTGAACATGTTAGTATCATACTTTTGGGTGCATTATGTATTTATTCATTCATTGATTCAGATAAAAATAATTTATTTTAATAGGTAAAGATCTCCCCCTAGTACAGAAGGGCTTATAATGAAAAACAGCAGTTCTCTAACCCACATGTCTTACTACCCACAGTGCTGCTCCAAAGGGTCAGCTACTTGTGTTTTACTTTTGTGTCTGCTACTTGTTTCTGTTTTTAACCTAAACCATTTATCTCCCTAAGCCTAACCTTGGGCTTCCCTGGTTGCTCTGATGGTGAAGAATCTACCTGCGATGAGGGAAACCTGGGTTCTATTCCTGTGTTGGGAAGATCCCCTGGAGAAAGGAACACCTACCCACTCCAGTATTCTGGCCTGGAGAATTCCGAATAGAGGAGTCTGGTAGCCTACAGTCCAGAGGGTTTCAAAGAGTCGGACACGACTGAGTGACTTTCACTTTCACTTTCAGTCTTAGGGAAAAAAACCAAGAACAGTTTAGGTTCATAGCAAAGTTGGGGGAAATAACAGAGGTTTTTCATATATCCCTGGAGGCACGCAAGCATATCTTCCTCAATTATCAACAGAATCCCCCATCAGACTAGTATATTTGTTACAAATGATGAATCTATATTAACATATAATAATGAGCCAAGTCTACAGTCTACATTGTTGTTTACTCTTGGTTTTGTAAATTCTGTGAATTTGGACAAATGTATAATGGCACATATCTATCACTATATAGAATACCATTAATAAAAATAAAACATTTAAGGAAAACCTACCACCATGATTTTATGGCACTTGACCAGAGTAAATGAGAGAATGGTGTTACCATTTGAAGTGTTAGGAAATGCTGTGAGAAAAGTAAACTTGAAAGATCACTAAAATGTCTAAATCGAATTTAAGTTAGAGAAGCTTATTGTGCAAATCAAAGGGAGGTGTCTCTAAAAAAAATAAATGTTTATCTCAATGTAGAGTTCAGGGAAGTGTCAGGGATATACATGTAAATTTGCAAATTATTAGACTATATGTGTGGAGAAGGCAATGGCAACCCACTGCAGTACTCTTGCCTGGAAAATCTCATACAGGAGTCTGGTAGGCTGCAGTTCATAGGGTTGCTTGTAGTCGGACACGACTGAGTGACTTCACTTTCACGCATTGCAGAAGGAAATGGCAATCCACTCCAGTGTTCTTGCTGGAGAATCCCAGGGACGGGGGAGCCTGGTTGGTTGCTGTCTCTGCGGTCGCACAGAGTCGGACACGACTAAAGCTACTTAGCAGCAGCAGCAGCAGCAGCAGACTATATGTAGCCTTTAAAAAACAAATTACTGGCTGAAGAATATTCAAGCAGTCTGCAAGCAGTCAGTGTTAACTAAATGTAAACTGAGTAATCTAGGATTACCCAAGATGGATAAATTTTAAAACAAAAATGTGAACATTCAATCAAGTTAATAAAGTTGTACGTACTATGTATAATAATAATACATAATAAATGAAAAAATTAACGATATGTACAAAAACATATTTGGGGGTGCATCGATATATGATAGGTATATTTGCACTTTAAGTGCAAATATAAATTATATGGATAGGAAGTGATGCACAAAATATCAGGAAAATGGATGCCTCTAAGAAGAGTGGGGGAAAATGAGCATGGGAAAAGGATATACATAGCTTTCAATTTGGCACTAAAGTTTCATTTCTAAGAAATACAATTTGAAACAGAAAGATTGATCAAATGACGGGTGAGAAATTAGACAGAATGACATAGTGTGTTTATAGAGTTCTGTTTAGAAGCTTCTGTTCGGAATAAACGGAGCAGAGAGATGGGGCCATAAATGCAACTTTAGAGGTGTTTTTTTTTTTTTTTTCCCTACTTGTTATGAGTTTGTTGTTTGTTCACTTTATATGAAGGGTGGTAAAAACTCATGTGTTTCAGTGCTGATAGAGAGACAGTTCTTCTTAGGAATCAGATTATCTCATCATTAAAATGGAAGATAAAAGAGAAACTAGAGATAGATGCAATTAAATTGATATATTTGGTTTTGACAAGATTAAAGAGTCTCTATCTTTCAACTTTTAATTTATCTAAAAAGAAACAGAGCTAAAAGCCAAGAGTTACAGCAATGAAGACTTTGGAAATTTGAGGAACGTGGAGTTGTGAAACAGTAATTACAGATAATGGGGAACAACATTCTTATAGAAATATTTTAAAGTTTCTAATGATTTTTTTTCAAGCTTAGTTGAAATAGAGAATATTGATAACAATTGCCACAATTTATATATTTTTTCTTAGATGCATGTCTACAGCAACAAGGCATAGATAGTTGGGATGATCTAGATATGTGATATTTCTGGTAGTGTGAATAAAGGTAAAAGAGGCTATTATCTGGAAGGAGAAAAGGAAGCCCCAGCTGCTGTCTTAGCTATTTTATAGCACCGTTTGCAGTTAGTTAAACAATATCATGGGCCTGTTTGTTTGCAAGATTTGTGTGGGCACTAGACAGTTCATGAGTTGTCTAACTTCCAGGAGAAAGTTAATTTCCAACTAGGTAAGGCATGAATGCTAGACCACTTTCTGAAAAGTTGAGAAGTGAATGTGGAATGTTGATGGGCTTACAACCTGCTTCTGTTTGGCCAAAACTATGTCCTTTTTCCAGAATATAGTGTTCTAGCTCCCAGAGTAGGACTGACATAGTGAAAATTCAGGAATTACATGGAGTTAAAGATGTGCAGTTTCACCTTGATTTACTGTATTCAAATTTGTCATATCCCATGGCTATTTATCTCTAAAGAGGGTTGTTCTCAATGTAGAATCAAGTTGAAGCAGTTCATCACTCACTCTATGGCTTTAAATCTAATAATTAAATATACTACCATTTTGGAATACTGCAGACACATAGAACATGGTTAATTAAGATGAATGACTATTGTGTCCTTGATCTTAATTTATTGTCCAATAACCCATATGTTTAGAAGAAAGAGTTGTTGAAGCTTGTCATAATTTGTTCAGTGAAACATTTCACAAATGTCATTATCATTTTATTTGGAACTACCTTTTTTTTTTTAAAAAAAGTAATTTTAATATCCTCAGCTTTAAATCCCCTGTTTTGGTCAAGACAGTTTTCAGAAACCCAGTCAGACTAGTTTAGACAATAAAGATATCTATAGGCTTACTTCATATGTGGAATTCAGTAAAGAGTCATGTTTTTATACATATAATCAAAAGATGTTTTGAAGAGTCTTTCTTTTTATCATTATTTTTTGCCTCTTGACTTATCTTTGGCTACCATAGGAAAATACCACAGATGGGATACCTTAAAAAACAGGCATTTATTTCTCTCAGTTTAAAAGACTGGGAAGTCCAGTATCAAGGTGGCAATTGATTCCTCATGAGAACATCTTCCTATTTGCATATGACTGCCTTGTTGCTTATGTCTCACATGGAAAAAAGGGAAAATCCTGGTGTCTCTCCTATTCTTATAAGGACATTAATCCTATCATGGGATTAATCATGGGAGGAGTGCTCCACCCTCATGACCTCATCTAAGCCTGATTACCTCCCCAAAGCCCCACCTCCTAACACCATCACATTTGAGATAAGGACCTCAGCATAGGAATTTGACAGAAATAAACTTCCAGTCTGCACCATCTCTTCTTGCTTTCTTCTCTCAGGGCCCTATTGAAGACAAGCATCCTTAATGTGGCAAGGCATGGCCTTTGTTTATGTATCCATAATTTCCAAACCGTCCTGAAGAAATGACACTGACACATACTTTGCTAATGACATGTTGCTTAAATATAAAATAAGATTTATTGGAAAATTATATCTAAATTCTACCCACTCCCTTAACTCTCTATACCATGCATATCTGAGATTAAGACAATCTCTAAAAGAGGGATTCCATATTCTGAATCACTCTATATTTATAAGGAAAGAAAGGCAGATCACATCTAATTGACTGTGCTGACTGGGAACTTACTGGTCAAGGAGAGCCTTTGAAACTGAAAGGCTGAGATGAGCCTTCTCCTTACTTGAGATGTCTGGGACTTGTTGAGAGACAGCTTCTTTTTAGTGAACTTTCAGATTTATCTTATCTCACAATCCAAAAGAAACATCTATGTCTCCATGCCAATTATTTAGTTATTTTCTCTTAGCAGTTTCAACCTTACCCCTCTGTCCTGCTTTGTGAGGCCAAGACTCTACAAACCATGTCTTTTGTGTGTGTCAGCGCTGCTGCTAAGTCCCTTCAATTGTGTCCGACTTTGTGAGACCCCATAGATGGCAGCCCACCAGGCTTCCCCATCGCTGAGATTCTCCAGGCAAGAAGAACTGGAATGGGTTGCCATTTCCTTCTCCAATGCATGAAAGTGAAAAGTGAAAGTGAAGTCACTCTAGCTTCCTGTTAAACTCTGCCAATCATGGACACCAGAGACAGAAGAGCTAGAAGAAGGACTTAGTCTTTTCTGTTTGTTCCTTGTAGGCTCCTGGACTGCTTCCTGTTCTTACAAGCATCATCCTAATAGCACTTCCCAGCACTATCAGGGCTTTCCAGTTATAGCAGCTAATCCAGCTTGCAGTTTCCCCAACACTTGCAAACCCATCTTTGTCACCTGCCTCTCATAAATATTGCTAACGTCTGCCAGTGCCCATTCATCCAAGGCCCCAGCTTAGACCCAAGGACAGTTACTGAAACTCATAGACACCAGCACTAGTGGAGTGAAGCCTCCTTTTACAGTAGCCCTAGTTTAAACTTTTGGGCTCCTCCTATAAGTTTATATATGTTAAATAATTGCAGGCTCTTTCTTTTGTATCTTTGGCCCTAATGGTGATCACTGCTTTCTCTGGTCACTGTGTCCATGATAACTTAGAGACCCTTTTAGGTGTTTAGTTAACAACATTTTTATAAGTGTTCCTATCTAATAACTGACATGTCTTTTCCTTTGACTGGATGCTGATACAATCTCTAAAATTAATTCATAAAAATTCAGGATAGAATTGTAATTGTTTAGTCTCAGGTCATGATTTTCTTTCTATACATTTTGCTGGGTATGATACAGTGGGACTATGACTGAACTATTTTGACTCAAGTATTAAGACTTGTTTCTGAGATGAGGGGACACAATGATGTATAGAACCAGCAGGCTTATGTGGCAGTAAAGAAATTCTCTGAGGAAACAGATTGTTTCCACTAAAATAAAGGGAAAGGAAATATCTGCTGGAATAGAGTGAGGAGCTTTAGCTACCTTAGATAGATAACATAATGCTGCCCATCCACTTGCAAGTATATTAAATTATTGTGTTCAAAATTAATAAGTCATAAACAAGCTTTATTTATTTATTTTACTCCATTCATTTCAACTATATTTTGGAAAACATTTTTGTATTTCTAAAAAAAAAAAAAAACTGGGTAGATTTCAGAACTTCTTGTCACTTTCAACTAGTACTAATCTATGTGGTTTAATCTTGAACTTCATCTTAAATCCAACACTTTTCCCTTTCTCTGCCATCTGAAAATAGTTTCTATGCCCTCCAAATTTAGAGGTGAAAGAGAAAGACAAGTTTTTCTTTGAGACATCTCATCTCCCTGTCTTCTCTAAATTCTGCATCCTGCAGCATATTAGTATGCACTGGTGGGAGAGCAAAAGTTACACAAGGTTTTATATTAATAGATTTCATTCATGGTTGGCTGCAATAGCTTTACTGGCCAACAGAGATATTCTGTGTGGTGTGTGTGCCAATGATCTGGAGCACATTATAAGTTCTTCTGGAGGGACTATGGGTCCACTCACGGCACAGTTCCCTGATTTACAAGATCTGACTCAGAAATTCTTGGCAGTATAACCTACTGTGCATGCTGCTATAGTATTTTACATAGTAGGACAATTTTTCATGAAGGTACCATAAAGTGGCTCAAATGTAATTATTTCTAATCACCCCTGACTGACAGGAAATTCAGACATTCATGTGGAACATAGTCAATTGTACAGGATCCTGCTCCTGGCATCCAAATGGAGAAGACTTGACCATAAAATTCACAATTGTGATAAGAAGTTTGATGGTCAATTTTATGTGTCAACTTGGTTCCCCAGATATATGGTCAAACATTACTCCTCATGTTTCTGTGAGAGTGTATTTGTATGATATTTTCATTGAAATCCATGGACTTTGAGTTAAGCAGATTGTTCTTTGTAATGTGGGTAAAACTCATCTAGTCAGTTAAAGACCTGAAAGTAATGAAAAATCAGCCTCCCACAGGAAGAAGGAATTCTGCTGCAGATAGCCTTCTGGCCTGAACTACAGCACCAGCTCTCCACTCGGTCACCAGCCTGGCTACAAAGTCTGTGGATTTCAGCTTCCCTGGTGGCTCAGAGGGTAAAGCATTTGCTTGTGATGCAGAAGACTCAGGTTTGATCCCTGGGTTGGGAAGATCCCCTGGAGAAGGAAATGACAACCCATTCTAGTTTTCTTGCCTGGAGAAGCCCATAGACAAAGAAGCCTGATGGGCTACAGTCCATGGGGTCGCAGAGTTGGACACGACTGAGTGACTACACTTAGCCTCCAAAAATCACATAATCCCATTCTTTACAAATCCTTTTCTCTCTTCTCCCGTCCTCTTTTTCTCTCTCCCTCCTCTCTCTCAATTGTTTGTCTCTCTGTGTGTATATGTGTATGCTTTATACACACTAGTAATTCTGTTTATCCAAGATCCTTAATACAGAAACGTTAATAAACTCAGATTACTTTCTGAAAGACTGTAATAATGGTCTTGGTTAATGGTGGGGTAGATTGATTCCCTTTGTGGTGTTAACATTAGCCAATGTGTAAATACTCGTTTCCTCAAATTTGGCTCCAAAGCTATACTTCTGTTCCTCTGCTCAGCTCAGATCAGCGTATTTTAGGTGTTTTCAGTGGAAGAATGGAATGAAAATCACTGTGTTTGTTAGGCACCCTTAATCTTTATGGGCTAACATTTTAAATACCTGCTAACTTGACCTAGAGGTAGATGAGGATGAACACAGTGATCCAGGAAATATCCACTTCACACACACTCCTCTTGATCATTTTCAAGCTAAAAATCAGAATGTTGAGGAGGTTCCTGGTGATAGCAAGGCTAGTTATGCCCCTCTTTTAATAAGCCCTAAAGGAATTGTTTGCCCCCCAACTGTTTGCATTTTTCATTTCTTTGATTTGGGTTTTGATGACTTAGGTAACAGGAAAAGTTCAATTCCACCTCCTTTTATCCACATCTCTTCTTGTCTTATAGTCTTGTAGAGAGTAATTTCATTTTACTGTAATATCTTACCATTATGATGAACTTTTTGTTGCCTATTCTTCTCCATTTGGACACCACACCACTCACAATGGCTACCTGAATTCCTGCCAGTGGAAACATGAATGCATTACCCTCATTGTGAAAACAGAGCTGGAAAATGTGGGTTGCTGCCTGCCTGCCTAGAGAGCTGCCTTGGCCTTTGATACAAGAGCAAATGTTTGCAGGATTATTGGCTTCAGTGTGTCTCTAGGGGTAACTCAACTTATGTAGTTTCTTCCTTTCTTATGGGGAAGCCACGAAGACACAGGAAGTTGACACAATGACTGATGTAGGTGGAAGAGCAACTAGGGACCATATAGACTCTTTAGAAATATAAACTCCACCATAGAATTTTTTAGCAGATTTCTGCATTTAGACAACCCATGTATATAGCCATTAACAAACAACTTTTAGAAAGATTGAGTTATCTATTTCTTAATTACTTTAACCAATATATACCTTCATTTCAGAGAATCATGTACCAG
>SJYC01108606.1:0-15312 GCA_006408675.1 Madoqua kirkii
TCTAGGATCATAAATTTTAAGGACATTTATCTTAATTCTCTAGCTTTCTGTTACTACTATATTACATTGAGGAAGACCTGTTTTAGAATATTTTAATTGTTAACATAAACAGATTAAGTAACTGTATAAAACCACCACAATATTGTAATTAGCCTCCAATTAAAACAAAAAATAAATTAGAAAAATAAAGAGTCTTATAAAACACTAGAATAGTTAAACATCAAGCAATTACCAAGGAAGGATATAACTGGTTGGTGTCTGAATTCTGTAGACTTTTCAATGGTACATGATTTAATTGGTGCTGGATTATAACAAGAAACAGAGATAGGTATTCAAATATAGATGCTGATATTCTATATTGCATTACTATTTGTAAAGGTGCTAGAATTCCAGCTGAGCTATTTCAAATCCTAAAAGATGATGCTGTTTAAGCACTGCACTCAATATATCAGTAAATTTGGAAAACTCAGCAGTGGTCACAGGACTGGAAAAGGTCAGTTTTCATTCCAATCCCAAAGAAGGGCAATGGCAAAGAATGTTCAATTGAGTGCACAATTGCACTCATTTCACATGCTAGCAAGGCAGTGTTCAAAACTCTCCAAGCTAGGCTACAACAATATGTGAACTGAAAACTTCAGACGTTCAAGCTGAATTTAGAAATTTAGAGGAACCAGAGATCAAATAGTCAACATCAACTGGACCATAGTAAAAGCAAGAGAAAAAAAAATCTGCTTCTGCTTGATTGACTATGTGAAAAACCTGACTCCTGAGAAACCTGTATGCAGGTCAAGAAGCAACAGTTAGAACCAGATATGTAACAACGAATTGATTCAAATTTGGGAAAGGAATATGTCAAGGTTGTATGATGTCATCCTGATTATTTAACTTATATGCAGAGTTCAGTTCAGTTCAGTCGCTCAGTCGTGTCCGTTTGCGACCCCATGGATTCCAGCACAACAGACTTCCTTGTCCATAACCTACTCCTGGAACTTGCTCAAACTAAAGTCCATCGCGTCGGTGATGGCCATCCAACCATCTAACCCTCTGCCTTCCCCTTCTCCTCATGCTTTCAGTCTTTCCCAGCATTGGGGTCTTTTCCAAGTCTTTTGCAATGAGTCAGTTCTTCATATCAGGTGGCTAAAGTATTGGAATTTCAGCTTCAGCACCACTTCCAATGAATACCCAGGACTGATCTCCTTTAGGATGGACTGGTTGGATCTCCTTGCAGTCCAAGGAACTCTCAAGAGTCTTCTCCAACACCACAGTTCAAAAGCATCAATTCTTCGCCACTCAGCTTTCTTTATAATCCAACTCTCACATCCAAACATGACTACTGTAAAAACCATGATTTTGACTAGACTGACCTTTGTCAGCAAGGTAACATCTCTGCTTTTTAACATACTGTCCAGGTCGGTCATAGCTTTTCTTCCAAGGAGCAAGTGTCTTTTCATTTCATGGTTGCAGCACCATCTGCAGTGATTTTGGAGCCCCCCAAAATTAAAGTCTGTCACTGTTTCCATTGTTTCTCCATCTATTTGCCATTAAGTGATGGACTGGATGTCATGATCTTATTTTTCTGATTGATGAGTTTTAAGCCAACTTTTTCCCTGTCCACTTTCATTTTCATCAAGAGGCTCTTTAGTTCTTCTTCGCTTTATGTCATAAGGGTGATTTCATCTAAATATCTGAGGTTATTGATATTTCCCCTGGCAATTTTGATTCCAGCCTGTGTTTCATCCAGCCCAGCATTTCAAATGATGTACTCGGCATATAATTTTAATAATCAGGGTGATAATATAAAACCTTGATGTGCTCCTTTCCTGATTTGGAACCGATCTGTTGTTCCATGTCCAGTTCTAACTGTTGCTTCTTGATTTGCATACAGATATCTCAGGAGGCAGGAAAGGTGCCTAGTATTCCTGTATCTTTAAGAATTTTCCACAGTTTGTTGTGATGTACATAGTCAAAGGCCTTGGCATTGTCAGTAAAACAGAGGTAGACATTTTTCTGGAGCTCTCTGGCTTTTTTGATGATACAACAGATGTTGGCAATATGCAGAGTACATCATGAGCAATGCTGGGCAGGATGAAGCACAAGCTGCTAGGAGTAATAATAGCCTCAGATATGCAGATGATACTACCCTAATGGCAGAAGAGGAGCTAAAGAGCATCTTGACAAAAGTGAAATATAACAGTGAAAGAGCTGGCTTAAACTCAGCATTCAAAAACAGAAGATCATGACATCTGGTTCCATCACTTCATGGCAAATACATCAGGATACAATGGAACTGGTGAGAGAATTTATTTTCTTGAGCTCCAAAATCACTGTAGATGGTGGCTACAGCCATGAAATTGAAAGACACTTGCACCTTGGAAGAAAAGCTATGACAAACCTAGACACTGTATTAAAAAGCAGAGACATTACTCTGCCAACAATGATCTGTCCAGTCAAAATCAATGCCCATTGACTGATGAATGGATAAAAAGTAGTGGTATGTATATACAATGGAATATTACTCAGTCATAAAAATGACCACATTTTAGTCCATTCTAGTAAGGTGGATGAACCTAGAGAGCCTGCTATATAGAGTGAAGTAAATCAGAAAGAGAAAAGCAAATGCCATATATTAATGCATATGTATGGAATCCAGATAAATGGTCCTGAAGAACCTATTTGCAAGGCAGCAATAGAGCTGCAGACATGGAGAACAGACTTGTGGACACAGTGGCCGAAGGAGACGGTGGGACAAATTGAGAGAGTATCATTGAAACATATACATGACCATATGCAAACCACAAAGTGGGATTTTGCTGAATGATGCAGGGAGCTCAACCTAGAACTCTGTAACAACCTAGAGGGGCAGGATGAGATGGGAGGGAGGTTTAAGAAGGAGGGGACATATATACACATGTGGCTGATTCATGTTGATGTATGGCAGAAATCAATACAACATTTTTAAACAATTAGCCTCCACTTAGAAATAAATACATTAATTTTTAAAAAATGAGATTGAAATAGAAATGGTATCAAACCACAACAATATTATGTTATTTGGGACCATGAGCAACTCACTTAGGCTAACAGAATTATTTTGAAGTAGTGAGTATGCATAATATTTCAAGACAGAAAGAAAGAGATAGGAGAGTTTTCTAGTGCAATCTGTACTCTCATGTTCTCTATTGCTATAACTTATAAAAATTATCTTTCAGAATAAAACAGTCTTGTGATTCCACTGAAGCAGCAACACTACTAATGATTTATGAAACCTGTTCTTTCTCTGGTAAACAGGGACAGACTGTGGCTCATGCCCCAGAGGCTTGGTCTGCAAGCTCAGAATTCCCCTAGGGGGCCCTGGCTCAATAAAATTCTTGCTTTTTAATGGAAATGTATGTAGATTTTTAGATGCTAGGATAAGCATTTGAAATTATACATTATGTTGATACTTTCTATAGCAATTTATAAAGCATTTTAACCTATTTATTTCTGGATAGGAAAAGCTGAATTATTGGCATATTTTCTTTTCAAATATTTTGCATATTCATAGCACTTTAGATTGAAGCTTCTTTACTGAATGTTGCATGCTTGATTGGTTGTTCATTTAAACAATAGGGGATAGAAAATAAAGAGATTATTAGTAAATATCATCTTCATTTTGAACTGTAAAACATGTTTTCATTGTAAGTAAGTACACCTTTATAAATACACTTAAAAATACAATCCTGTAAGGCATTTGGAGGCAGGTACAAATGCTCTGAAGTCTCTGAGATTTATTTGTCACCTGTGGAAAACTAATTCTGACAGAAATACTAAGATTTGTTATCCTGGTCTCTACTGAATTGCATTTATTCAAGCTTCAATAGAACCTTCTCCATCTTCTGGCACCTGAGTGCTGTACATCTCACCTGTGCCCATAAACTGAAAATGAACTGATGGAATTGAGTTATCGGGAATGGAAACAGTAATGTTGGTAGTTGAGGCTAGGACTCTCAGAGGATGACCAAGTAACATGGTAACTCTGCAAAAGTGAATCACCACTGAGGGTAAGACACTAGCATATGCAAACTAGTTTTCATTATTATGCAGAATTTCTAGAAGAGAATAATATTAAAAAGTTATTCATAACATAGAATGCTTATTTTCCCTTAGTATTGTTTCTAGCAAGTTAGCCAAAAGAACATTGTGAGTGATCTGAAAATCCAATGATTTAATGTGCACTCAACAAACCTAGTATCCAGGTATGTTAATGTCACAAAAAGGGGCGGTAAGAGCATCTATCCAAAACTGTGTCAAGTATTATCACATCTGACTCTGATTCAAGTTAACAACTGAGCATGTACATCAGACAAACAAACATAGGGTAGCTCTTTTCATATCATATTTAGCTTAATTCTTTCCTCTTCAGAAACAGAATTTCTATTTTATTGGAAAACATGACATTTCCCATATCTTACTCTTCTTCTTTGTATTTTTCTTATTCATTTGATAAGGCCTCAGACTGGGTATATTGTCAAATTAGTTATGTTGTAATCAAAAATTAAGTGAATTTTTATCTGTTTGGAGGTAAAAAAAAATGTCTAAGTTTTCTTTGGAACGCAGCTCCCATTTTTTTTTGTGGCAAAAGTTGTATGAAGATATTTTTGTGCTAAAGAAATTTATGAATTATTGATCTTTACTTCATCATCTCTCTCATTTCTGGAAATATATATATTTATTAATTTTTATATTTATATTTCTTCATTTCTTATATTTATATATTTATAAATATATGTGTATATGTATGTGTGTGTGTGTGTATATATATATATATATATTTCTTCATTGGTGGTTGTGGTTCAGAGGTAAATATTAAAAATTGTTTTGCTTCCTTTGCATGTAGATGGGTGAAAACTCATTTAAACTCCTTACCAAGAAGGACGGCATCATGCATCTATAATAAGGAGAGGACAGCCTCTCCTTATTGCTTGTAGCAACAAAATACACCAAAAAGAGTTGAAAGAACATAACATTTATATAGAAGTTTTAGAAATAGAACCAGGTTCTTGAATTTTAACTTGTATTCCATTAGGTGACTTGATTTTCTAAAGCTGAGAGGATGGATCATAAATAAGTGTTTAGGTTTCTACCTAGATTTTTTTGTCTTTCTGGTGTCTGCAAAAGCTTTTCCAAAAGAGTTTTGAATATTTCTAATGTTTCCAATAGGTTCTTCAGCTGCTTTAAAAAATATTGATTAACTTATTCTTTGGTCATAAGTAACACTGTAAAGGAAGTTATTATAAAAAATATAGTTACACCTTAAAGATTTTGACTTTTTTGAATAAATAAATAATATGGTGGTCAGACTGTAAAGCGCCTGTCTACAATTCAGGAGACCTGGGTTTGATCCCTGAGTCAGGAAGATTCTCTAGAGAAGGAAATGGCAACCCAATCCAGTACTGTTGCCTAGAAAATCCCATGGACAGAGGAGCCTGGTGTCCATGGGTTTGCAAAGAGTTGGACACGACTGAGCGACTTCACTTCACACACAGCAATCAACACTGGACCTATAATTTTACACTTCACTAGATGTGTAATTTTAACTCTAAACTCTAGTAAGAGATGGATTTGCCTCTGTCTCTTGGAATTTAGATTTATATCTTTTAGCTCACTCAGGACAGTTCCCATAGAGTTAGTATTTCAGTCATTGAAATGTTCAGATTTGTTTGTAATTACTTTGATTTTTTTTCCATTTGAGGTTTCCCAGGTGGTATAATGGTAAAGACTTTTCCCGTTTGAAGTGGTTGTTTATTGATGGTTATATTTCATTCCAAAAAAATTCTGTATGCAGATTGATTGAGAGACAGTTCATTCGAATACAAAAAAAAAACCAAAACCCTATCATTTTTCTTTAATTATATTAAATGCTCATTATCTCCATAAGCAGTCCTTCTCACAATGTGGTCCCCAGAACAGTACTGGTAGCACTATCTGTGAATTTGCTATAAATGAACATTCTCAGATTTTGTCCAGAACTACCGATTCAGGAACTCTAAGGACTCTGAGATCTTAAGTTTTAATAAGATTTTCATATGATGCTGATATGTTGTCAAGTTTGGGTGGTGGCTTAGTCACTAAGCCATGTCAGACACTTGCAACCCCATGGACTGTAGCCTGTCAGGCTCCTCTGTCCATGGGATTAATGCAAAAATACTGGAGTGGGTTGCCATTTCCTTTTCCAACTTTGGGAGTCCCTGTCTATAAAAACGGGCTCCCCTGGTGACTCAGTAAAGAATCCACCTGCAACATGGGAGACCTGGGCTCGATCCCTGGGTTGGGAAGATCCCCTGGAGGAGAGCATGGCAAGCCACTCCAGTATTCTTGCCTGGAGAATTCCTTGGACAGAGGACCCTAACGGGTCCATGAGGTCACGGAAAGTCGGATATGACTGAGCAACTAACACACACACATGCACACACAAATTGCTTTCAGATATGTCATCACGTTGATTTCTCTTATTAACCTTTTAAATTAGGTGTAGCAACAAAATGTTAGTTGCAACCTATAAATAAGAATGCTATAAATGTTAAAGCTGAAACTCCTATACTTTAGCCA
This sequence comes from Madoqua kirkii, assembly GCA_006408675.1. Lineage (NCBI taxonomy): Eukaryota > Metazoa > Chordata > Mammalia > Artiodactyla > Bovidae > Madoqua > Madoqua kirkii. The sequence continues at coordinate 6,589 of SJYC01108606.1, forward strand.
CCTAATTCAAAGAACTAACTCATTGGAACAGATTGTTATGCTGGGAATGAAGGAAGGCAAGAGGAAAAGAGGCCAACAGAAGATGAGATATTTAGAAAGAATTACTCAGTGGACATGAACTTGAGCAAACTCCAGAGATAGTAGAGGACAGGGAAGTCTAGCGTCTTACAGTCCATCCGTTCTCAAAGAGTAGGACGTGACTTAGCAACTGAACAGCAACAAGTAAGAAAACCCAAAGTTTTGTCAAAGATCACCCAGATTAGAATTCATATTCTTTCTTTGGGCCTTCTTATAATATACTATGTTATAATAAAACTCACATAAAAGATTTTGATATGATACATTTTAATTCTGCATCAATAATAATTCTTATTTTGGTTATTATTCTTAATATTAAGCAACATATTAAAGTATATCAGTTGAAAATCTTCACATAGTAGAACTTTCATGATCTGTGTGGTGTGGTTTATTGAGAAAAATGTACCCTTCTAAAGGAGATCCAACCAGTCCATTCTGAAGGATATCAGCCTGGGGTTTTCTTTGGAAGGAATGATGCTGAAGCTGAAACTCTAGTACTTTGGCTACCTCATGCAAAGTGATGTGCGTCCATTTCAGGCGTTGGTCCCTGTAAGTCAGACCTCCCCTGTGACTTGAGGAAGATCTGGGACCTCTCAGAGCCTGTCGGATGGAGCTTTGTCTGTGGGCCAGGGATCAGAACCGTCTGTGCCCAGGGATGTCAAAGGACATGATGGGGATAAAGTCCGTCAGGCGACACCTGCACCAGCTAGCGGCTCAGGATCTGTGGGCGCTGGGGTCCGTGACTGCCGATTACGGCCGCCGATTGAGGGCCAGCCCTGATGGAAGAGGTGGGCAGCATCCAGGGAAGACAGGTCTTTGGGAAGGAAGTCCAGGTGGTACGGGAAGGAGAGGAGAGGCGGGAGCCCCCCAGACCTGGACATCCCTGCCTGCAGGGTGTCTGTTCTGCTCAAGCCCCTGCAGCCCCGCGCCAGACAGCACTGTCCCCGGAGGCCTTTCCCTGGCCTCGCAGGCTGTTCTGTCAGCTTCGTGTGTCTAGTCTTCAGGAGTTCACATCTACAGAAACCCAGGAAGCCTTCTATCTCAGTGGGAGCTCGGCTTCTTTTCAACCTGACAAAAGGCAGCCTGAGAACACCAGGCCCCTTTCTAGATGGAGACCTAATGGGAGGGAGGAGTCCCCTCCGGCTGAGGACCCCTGGGGCAGATTGCTGGCTTAGTGGCATCTTGGTCTTACTGACCAGAAAATACTTGTATCTTCCTGAAAACCCACTGATGTCTGTTGGGAAAATTCTGGCTATGATCCATGTGGCTGGGACTTCGGAAAGCAGACATTTTCTGTGTTTTTCCATCTATCTGTCCACCCACCCATTATCCATTTTCCACCTTCTCCCACTTTTTCCTTTCTTCCTTCCATCCATCCGTCTATCCACCATCCATTATCCATCCACCATCCATCCATCCGTTCACCCATCCATTTATGATGCCTATCCTTGATCCAGAGGCCAAAGGCAGGCCTCTTCCTCTTCACTGCTCCCACACCACACCTCCCAGGAAGGGTGCCTCTGCTCTTCTGACACCACTGTGATGGTCCCCCAACCTGGTGAACGTTCGCTGCAGATCCCTGTCACTAACTCAAGAAATGAGGCCTCAGAACAATTCCCCAGGGAGGAGTACTTTCAGGCTCTGGAAATGTTTCCAGACCACCGCTTTCCAGGAGACATCCCCCTGGGGGTGGGGGTGTGCAGCTGGGGTCTGAACTCACCTTAGCTGTGAGCTCTGGATTCTCCCCAAATCACATACTCTGCTGAGTTTTGTCCATGAGCCCGCGTGCACCTCTCAGACCAAATACCTCAACTTTTGGCTTCAAAAATGTGATTTTTTTTATAGCCTACATCTGTGCTTCCCTGATAGCTCAGTTGGTAAAGAGTGCGTCTGCAAAGCAGGAGACCCTGGTTTGATTCCTGGGTTGTGGAGATCCCCTGGAGAAGGGATAGGCTACCCACTCCAGTATTTTTGGGCTTCCCTGGTGGCTCAGCAGGATACGCCTGCAGTGTGGGAGACCTGGGTTTGATCTCTGGGTCGGGAAGATCCCCTGGAAAAGGGAAAGGCTACCCACTCGAGTATTCTGGCCTGGAGGATTCCATGGCCTGTATAGTCCATGGGGTCGCAAGGAGTCGGACACAACTGAGTGACTTTCACTTTGTGTATTTTCCAGTATGGTAGTCACTGGTCACATTTGGCTATTTAAATTTCATTTTTATTAATAAATTTTAGGTTAATTAAAGTAAGCGAAATTAAAGATTTAGTACTTTGGTTGTAATGGGCACGTTTCAAGTGCTCGGTGGCCACATGTGGATGGGGCAGCTGTGGGACAGCTCAGATGCAGAGCACGTCCACCGTCATAGATGGCTCTACTGTGGCGCTGCTGTGAGCGGGGACGAGGGTAGAGTCTTAAATAACTGAAAGATGGGCCATCCTCAGCCGTACCGGTCTCGGGTTAGATTTTCCAGCGTTCTCTCAATAGGGGAGGACTATTGAGAGGTTGTGTAGCTCTGTCCTGAGCTGCACAGGAAATCAGATTGGAATTTCATCTTGTCTGTGGTGCTGTGTGACTTGGAGTTCATCACTTAACTTCTCTGGGCTATAGTGATCGGACTTGGGGACCTTTGGAAGAGGGGGTGTACTTTTCGGAATGATGGACAGGAAGGGGAGACATGGGCCAAAACAGATGTGTAGTGTTCCCCAGGCCTGAAGACACCACAGCTGTCCATAACATAAAACATAAAGATGGCTGTGGCCCTCAGACCTGACTCTAGGCAGTTTCGGGGCCAAGCAGCGTGCCAGGAGAGATGCTTTGCTTTCTCTCTCGGTCCTCCTCCTTCTGGCCTGTGTCCCATCTCCTGTTTCTTCACATCTCACCTCTCAGAGGGAAGGCTGGGCCCAGTGATCCGGAAGGCTTTTTTGTAGCAGGGCCCTGCCTTCCGGGTCGAGTGCTGCGCAGGTCTGGGCCGTCACTCCCACTGTCCCCGCCCTGCCTCTTGTCCCCTGTCCTGTGTAAACCATTGCCCCGACCATCAGGCTGTCGGCCAGGGCCACCCTTGGAGTGGGGGTGAGCCTGTGTCACCACCCCCCAGCAGGCATCGGCTTTCACAGGGACACTCCTGCCCCCAGTGGGTTCTGGCCTTCTGTGTCCCACCTCCAAACTGCACAGGTTAGAAGCCCACTTTGCTCCTTCAGGAACGGCAGTGTAATTCACAGCATGCTTAAGAAAGCAGCAGCGCTGTTAAGGGCTGAGCAGGGACGCCTAATCCTGCTTACCTTCACCTGGAGCTGCTCGCTCAGCCTTCGTGGTGAGCCTGGCCTCAGTTCTGGGCAGCCTGGCAGAGGAGAGGCTCCCAACCAGGCCCCTATGCGGGGTGCTCCCCCAGTAGCTGAGCGCTGGGGAGGGGTGGCATGGCTGGTCCGCGTGAGCTTGAAGGGAGCTCCCTTCTCCCAAAAGCTCTATCCAGATGGGCTCGGCGGTGCCAGCCCACCTCGTGTGCCTGTGGGTACCCCACGAGACATGCCCAGAGTGGGCCCTGCAGCCTCCAGTCAAAGCCAGGGGGATGCTTGGGGTAACTGGCAGTAGGTGGCCCCGAAACCGCAGTTGCCCATGGGCCCCTCCCCATGCCCTGCCTCCTCTGACTCCCCCTAATTATTTTTCCTGGATGTTGTGAATTAAATCTTCTGGCAACCACAGGAGACGTCTCTGGGTGAGGCCCTGCTCACATCTCCATGCGCCAATAGAAGTTGTTAAATGAATAATGTTGACTTACGCTGGGGACCCAATTCTCTATGAATATAATTCCCCTTCGGGTTCTGGGGAGCTTCCTGCAGAAACCGTAAAAATAATAAACACGTCTCCATATCAGAGGTTGGTAATGCTGCTTCGAATCCTTCGGGGGGGAGAGAGATGCGGGGAAGAGATAAATTAAAATTAATTTTTTAAAAGAGGATCACACCACAAATCAGATGACAGAGAAGCCAGGGTAATGGGGTGGTTCTCAAAGGGGGAGCCCAGGGGCACCCCTGAGGGAAGAGGGAGGGGCCACCTGTTGAAAATGGAGATTCCTGGGCTCCCCCCACTTCCAAATTAGCATGCAGGCGATGGACAGTGGGGGAATGACACAGGCCCGATCATTGTGGAAAGTGAAATTTGGAGGTCATAGGGCAGCAGGGTTGGTCTGTAGAACTGGCTTCCCGTCCGGGTCTGATCAGCTGTGACCCACCCTCTTGCGTTTCACCTCTCTGGCCGGCTTCGCGGCTGTGGAATTGCCAGGAGTAGGCAGAGGCAGCTGGAGACGCTGGGAGGACCACTTAGGCCGGCCCCTCCTCCTAAGCCCGGCCAGCCCTGTGTCACCTGGGAGTGTCACCTGTGAGCCAGGTGGGCCTGTCGCCCTGGCCCCGGGAGAAGCGTGGCCGCCCTCTCCGCTGAGACGGAGGCCTGGCCTGCGAGGGCAGGTGCCCCTCGGAGCTTGTGAGGCCGCGACCGTGTGTAGCTGCCCGCACAGAGGGCTTCCAGGTGTTGCGTAAGCAGCCCTCCCACGGGGCTCCTCCACCAGCCGGCTGGAGAGACACGGGGTCACCTCGAGACAACACGGCGTCCAGCGGGCCCGCTTCTCACGCGCCGCCTCGGCGCGCACAGAGCGGGTCTGGCAGCGTGGGGACTTTCCCAAGGTCATGAAGCAATTTGCCGCTGAGCCAAGAATAGAAGTCCTGAGCTGGACTGTGCTAACCCCGGGCTCAAATTGCTAGCCAGGCAGGTCTGCACGCGGAGCTGGGTGCTTGGGGGGGTGGGGCAAGGTGCAGGGTAGGGAGCCGCCAGGAGCCCTATATGTGGGCCAGGGGGAGGGGCTGGGAGCTGTCCTCCCCACTGGACGGCGATGGGGAGGGCCAGAGCTCTCTGCTGCGTCCCTGTCTTGCCCCGGGAGCCGGTTCTGTGGTGGGAGCAGGGCTTGGTGAGCGTGCAGGTGGGAAAGTGCTGGTGGTGGCCTCCCTGCCTGCCTCTTCTCAGGTCACCTGGGAGCCTTCCGCAACAGCAGAAAACCCCAGCGTCTGTTCCCCTGGTGCCTCTCTGCAGAAGACTCCAGCCGCTGTTAGGGGGAGGGACTGGCCTGTCTTCACAGATTGTAGGATCCCACAAGGGCTGACGGGGAAAACCCACCCTTGTCTGCTCTAGAAAGGCACTCAGCTTTCTAGAACCAGAGGACCGATGTATATTCCGGGAGGTTCCTGCGTCCTGTTTTTGGCTGAGTTTATTTTGGGGGAAGAGGGGTGCACACAGCATTTGTTGCTGATGAGGGCTTGTGTCCTGGAAGGGGCTTCTCACGTTCATTAAGATGAATTCAGCAAACGGCTTTTTAAGGGCTTGTGAAGGTCCAGATATAAGGACGGCTGTTTCCTCTCCACCGTCAACTTGGTAAGCCTAGGGCGCAATGTAAGGAATTCAAAAGTAACCCCCCCCCCACCCCCCCGCCCTGTGGGAGTGGGAACGTCAGCTTCCCCTAATGGAGGTTAGAGACACATCCCTTAAGGCTACCTGGAGGAGGTGGAATTTAAGCCAAGGCCTGAGCAAAGAGGTACTGTCTCTTATACACATCTAAATCTGTATAAGAGACAGAGGCTGAGCCCAGGGAGGGCCCCGGACCGGCTACGGGGTGGGAACCTACGGGGTGGGAACCGACCCCGCCAGGAGGGGAAGAAATGCCCCTGAAGAAATGGAGGGCTGCCAGCCCCAGCCAGAGTGGCGGGAAGTGGAGGAGTCAAGCCACCAACCTCGTTAGCACTGAGCGCACGGCTGCGGGAGAGCAGTTCTCACCCTTCAACCCGGAGGCCATGCTCCGGATTACAGATTTCCCAGGGTCGGGCGCACCGACGAGTGTCACCCATCGCCACCGTGCCAGCCCGCCTGGTGGCCGCCAGCATTTTTCTGGCCGGGGGCGGGCAAGCCAGCTCGCCGCTGCCCCCGTGCGGCCGCGGGGGGTCCCTGCAGCTCCCCAAGGAGATGTGTATAAGAGACAGCCCAGGGTCCAAGCACCTCCCTTCCTTCCATCCACTCTCCCCTTGCTGTCTCTTATACACATCTAGATGTGTATAAGAGACAGCTGTGGGAGTGGGAACGTCAGCTTCCCCTAATGGAGGTTAGAGACACATCCCTTAAGGCTACCTGGAGGAGGTGGAATTTAAGCCAAGGCCTGAGCAAAGAGGTAGGTGGCAAACAAAGGAGCTTTGTGAGGGGCTGGGGAGGCCCCCCCCAGCACAGGTAGAGCCTGGGGAAGGTGAGGAAGGGAGAGGGCTCAATCTAAATTACCCTGCCTTTGAAGGGAGGTTGGGGGTAGCAGGAAAGTGTGTTGGGGACCTGTCTAGACACTTCTAGGAAGGCCTGTGTGTGAGGGGGGAGACCTGAGCTGACCAGCACCTGCATTTGCAGGGCGAGACTGGAGAGATGGGAGGTGAGGTCCTGAGGGGCAGAGGCTGTCTCTTATACACATCTCCCAGGGAGGAGTACTTTCAGGCTCTGGAAATGTTTCCAGACCACCGCTTTCCAGGAGACATCCCCCTGGGGGTGGGGGTGTGCAGCTGGGGTCTGAACTCACCTTAGCTGTGAGCTCTGGATTCTCCCCAAATCACATACTCTGCTGAGTTTTGTCCATGAGCCCGCGTGCACCTCTCAGACCAAATACCTCAACTTTTGGCTTCAAAAATGTGATTTTTTTTATAGCCTACATCTGTGCTTCCCTGATAGCTCAGTTGGTAAAGAGTGCGTCTGCAAAGCAGGAGACCCTGGTTTGATTCCTGGGTTGTGGAGATCCCCTGGAGAAGGGATAGGCTACCCACTCCAGTATTTTTGGGCTTCCCTGGTGGCTCAGCAGGATACGCCTGCAGTGTGGGAGACCTGGGTTTGATCTCTGGGTCGGGAAGATCCCCTGGAAAAGGGAAAGGCTACCCACTCGAGTATTCTGGCCTGGAGCTAAGGACTTAGGAGGGGAGAGGAGCCCAGGGAGGTGGGGGCAGGAGCGTGGGAGGGGAGCAGCCCTGCCAGGAGGGCCCAGGAGGAGACGGTGGACCCGGAGGCTCTGGGCATCACCTTGCAGTCGACATCACGGTGGGACTGGGGTTGCAGAGAGTGGGGGCCCAGGCAGCTGGGTGGGCATAGCAGCCTTCATGGGGGTGGGGGGGTCAGAGCAGGGAGGAGGTGTTTCAGGGTGGGGACTTCACAGCTGAGGCTGAAGAGCCCGTGGGAGGGAAAGCAAAGGCCCTTCTTGGAGCAAACAGGTGGAAAGTGAGAGGGACACCCCAGTAGCTCGTCCCCCGCCCCCGATCTTCCACGTGGGGCCTGCAGATGCCCGGGGACCTTACCAGCAGCCACCACCACCAGAACTTCCCCTGGTGAAACGGCACTCCTTTGAACAAGATCCTTTCGCCTTGGTTATGTCCATTTGTAAGACCAGGTTATAAGAACGTACGTACAACAAGAGTTGAGCAAGTGGGTCCTCTCTGCCTCCGTGAGCCGGCAGAGAGACAGGGACCTGGCCTTAACCACCTGTCCCTGGGGTCCCAGGCCTGGCCGTGGGGGCAGAGGCCGGGTGAGGGCCAGTCCTCTGCCCACATCAAACTAGTGTAGTTGGCGAGTGATAAAGGCATGTGGGATTTGATTGCCCTGGTGATGGTTTGCGGCTTCGACAGGCAGTAGATCATGAATCCAGAAATTTGTCAGGAGCACTGCCATCCTGAAAAAGGAGTGAGGGGAGGTGGGTAGCAGAGGAGGGGCGAAGAGGACTGGGCTCAAACCCAGGCCTTAGTCTCCGGTTGCAAGAAGCAAGCCTGGCGCATAGTAGGCACTCAACAAATGTTCACTCCCAGAACCCTGGCTGCCATCCGCAGAGCAGGGCCCATGGTGCGGGGGTGGTGAGGTGGGCAAGTAGAGGCCCCAGGAAGTGGGGTGGTAGCCCACTACATACATGTGTGCAAATCCACAGGCCTATACAGATGTTGGTTTTCCAGAGTGGTTTTGCATGAAAGAAATTTGAAGGCTTTTAAACAAACAAGGAAAATTAGGGATGAAGACCTCGCTCCCAAATAAGTTTCTGAGGATTGCTTCAAGTTGGTGTCAGCGGTGACCCCATGGCTTGGCAGCCTGGGTTCTCGAGCACGGCCTTCTCCCGGCACTCAGCAGGGTCCCGTGGCTTCGCCCTGAGCCCTGTCCCTCCCAGATGGGCCCAGGACCTCAGGGGCCCGTGGCTGGGCGTCCAGAGGCCCTGTCCTCCAAGCTGACAGAGCAGAAAGAGAGGAAAGCCCCTTGCCTTCGGAGGACAGCTGGTTAATCTTTACAGAGGAGGGTAGTTCCTGAGAAACTGATGCGGGAACCACCCAGATGTCTGTGTCCGCCCGGGCCTTCTGGCCTTCCCCCAGGCAGCCAGGCTTACCTCAGGCTGAGGTCAGGGTTCTGGGACCGCAGGTTCCCCTGTCACCTTGACCTTCGATGCGCCTGCCCTCACCCCCTCCCTGTCCGCTAGCCTGCCCAGGTCACTGCTGGCTGCTCTCCAGCCCAGTGGCCAGGTGACAGGGGACAGGTGTGTGCCTGTCAGTGTCCTGATCTCCAGCTGCTCATGGGGGCTGGGCCTACCCTCCCTGAGGCTGGAGACTGTT